>JAJIBD010020035.1:0-21300 GCA_021461705.1 Cryptotis parvus | reverse complement strand
AAAGCATAAGTGCACCCAGCAAATTTTGGTAGCATTAAGACTCATGACTAAATGCTTAAATTTTTTTGAGGGTTTCATGTCTTGATAAAGCCAGGGGCCAGCACCGCAGCTGACATGTACAGCCTACCCTCTCCACCAGCGCAAGCACTACATCCAAGTGTGACAGCCCCACAGCCAGATGTGAGCTCCTCTATCATTGCAACAACAGCAACAAAGCTGCAAAGGAGAAAGTCCCCATGAATGTCATCAGAACCTTTATGCATCTCTAGCAATGTGTTGTTTGGGGTTGAGCATTGCTGGAACTAATCAACCTGTAATGACACCCAGACTACAGTCTTCCTTTCTCTTTCTTCCTCATTTGCCTCCTTCTACTACTTCTCCCTCCTTTGTTTTATTCATCACGGCATTTCAGATAACATGATTACAGCAGGATTACTTTTATGATTTTGTTATACAAGATAACTATATATATATTCACCATTACCAAAGTACCGAGACCCTCTACCATTGTGCTTCTGGTACTTAGAGTCTACCTCTTCCCTTCTGACTGTGCCATCACTGCTCCTTGGTAATCTGAGTTTGTGCTTTAAAGTCAAGGATGTGTCATCATTCAATACTGTTCATTTTCTTAGGTTTCTCTGTATACCACAGATGAATAATATTATCCTGTATCTATCTCTGGGATTTCTTTCACTCTTTAAAAATACTAATGCATCAGAACTTTTATAGGTCAGGATATGATCATGGATGAGCTTGCCATGGATTTTCATAAAGTTGCTGACAATGTGTTGGCTTGATCTGAGATTTAATCTGAGGCTCAAGTGTGTGTGTGTGTGTGTGTGTGTGTGTGTGTGTGCATGTGTGTAACTTCCAAACTTAATCACATGATTCTTGGCGCCTTTGTTCTTTCCTCACAATGAACTTTCCCTCACCATATGGCAGCTGGTTTGTTGGGGTGGAGTGCAACAAGTGGGAGTGAGAGCCTATCAGTGAAGGAAACCTGTGTTTATAACCTAACCTCAGAAGAGGTATGATAGCCCTCTGGTCACTTGATCACTTGATCACTTGACATCCCGTTATTCATCAGTTTGCTCGAGCGGGCAACCAATAACATTTCCATTTGATCCTATCACATGACAGTGTAGCCTAATGGCCTCTGCTTGCTTCAGGAATACAAAGAACCTAAAACTGTTCAGGGTCTTAACGAAGAAGTTTGAACATCTTGTAGGAAGGTGGCTATGTGATCTTTTTATGTCTCGTGGGATACAGTCGGTAACGGCTTTAGTCCAATGGTCATCTCCAAATCACGTTATGGTCCGCCCAGCTGATTTTCAATGCCTTGGCAAAGGAGACAGCGTCCCTGATGCTGACCAGCCCTCTGGTCTTATTCTGTTTATTAGTCATGAAGTCAGCACCATTACACCCAAAGGAGTTAGAAAAGGAATGAATTCTAGGAGACAGGGATTACTGTGGGGGCATCGTAGAAGTTGCATATCAAAGCCCTACCTTCTTTCACTCTATTATTTATTTCCTTCTTGGGTACAAATACACTCGGGACTGGAGCTATAGTCCAGCGGGGAGGCGTTTGCCTTGCATGCGGCTGACCTGGGTTCGATCCTCTTCATCCCATATGGTCCCCTGTGCACCACCAGGAATAATTCCTGAGTGCAGAGCCAGGAGTAACCCCTGAGCATCTGTCGGTGTGGCCCAAGAAGGAAAAAAATACACTCATCCCCCTTCCAAGGTTTCTAAAAGTCTTAGCCATTAGATTAACTCTGAATCCAGAGTCTCATGCAAGGCAAGCACCGTGCCCACTGTATACATTATATAGTATATATACATTTACATTAGATTGTAATACGAGTTTACAATCAGATTTTACATTAGATTTTTAGCACATAAAAATCTAATATAGAGACCAGAGCAATGGCACAGTGAGGAGGGCCTTTGCGTTGCACATGGTCAACCCAGGTTCAATCCTGTGCATCCCATATGATCCCTGAGCTCTGCCGAGTAACCCCTGAATGTCACAGAGTTTGACCCAAAAAAGCAAAGAAAACTAATGTAATAGTTTTTTCTCTTTTTTCTTAGTTTTGGGTCACACCTGGCATTACTCAGGGGTCACTCCTGGTAGTTCTTTGGGGGTCACTTGCAGTGTAATCTGGGCTTACTGTAACAAAGCATACTCTCCGGCCCATTCAGCTATCTCTCCAACACTCAATATTTCTTTTTTTCTTTTTATTGGATTTTTGGTCACAGCTGGCAGTACTCAGTGTTTCCTCCTGGCTCTGTGCCTGTGTCCTGATAGAGGTGCTTCTTCACTGTAGTAGGGCATATGCAGTATCAGGAATTAAGTCAGGGTTGGTCACATGCAAGCAACTGCCTTAACTCCTGTATCATTTCTATAATCCCTTAGATTTTTCTTTTGGTGGAAGGAGGGTGCACCTGGCTGGTCTCAAGTCCCTACTCCTAGCTCTGCACTAAGGGATTACCTCTGGTGGGCTCAGGGGACCATATGTTGTCCTGGGCTCAAACCCAGATCAGCTATGTGCAAGGTAAATGCCCTATCCACTGTACTCTCTCCAGTCAGATCCTTAGATATTTCTTTAGATTGATTTAATGCCTCAGAGATGTTATCATCTGTACGTTCAGAATGACAGGGTAGGATTCAGGAGGTCAGGAAGACTCTTTTTTGAGCTTTGGAAAAGAGGAATGCTTATTTCTGTAAAAAACATGCTGAATTAGACAGGAATTAATTTTTTGCATGGAGACAGAATTACAAATGGAATTGGCTCTAGTTATTACTAAGAGACAAAATCCGACATAGCTCTGCCTTTCTAATTTCAGAGCCAATATAGAGTTTGTATTTGTGTGGAAGAAGCATTGAAGCTCTTTCCAAAGAGTGGTAACCAGAACCATATGGCGACCTTCCTTAGGAGACCTTCCTCTCCCTCCCTTCTCTTTCCTTCTTTACTTTCTGTAGAAAATCTCTCCCCCACTTCATACAAATCTTTATTGCTTTACTAAGTTACAATCTGCTGAATGTTTTGATCTTATGTATTATTCAAGGTGTCACTTTTATTTTTTTAAGTATTTTATTATACCACAGTGAGATATACAATTACAAAGATATACAATTAAAAAGTTCATATTTGGGTTTTGGTCATACAGTGTTCCAGCACCCGTCCCTCCACCAGTGCCCACCTCCCACCACCAACGTCCCCGGTTCCCTCCCCCTCCCCAGCCTACCTCCATGGCAGGTTCTTTATTTCTTTCCCTTTCTCTCTCTTTCTCTTTTCCTTCCCTTCCAGACTATGGATTACAGAACATACATTAAAGGGTTGTCATGTGTATCTTTTGCCTGTATTTAATGCTCAGTTCTAGGTTGGTATTAGTACTTTCGACAATTGTTAGCAAGGTGGCCCTTTTATGAATTGGTCATTTTTTGTATTTTTTGGAGGGTTGTTGGGCCACACTCAGCGGGGCCCAGGGGGTTTCTCCTAGCTCTGCATTCAGGAATTACTCCTAGCTGTGTCAGGGAACCATATGAGGTTCTGGGAACCAAACTCAGGTTGGCTATATGAAAGAAAAGAGCCTTTACTCGCTGTACTATCGCTCCAGCCTCTAAATTGATTATTTATAAAATAGAAGGTGGTTTATTATTTTGACTTGGATACAAACTGGAAATTTGGGAGGAGGGGTGACTAAATCCATTTGTTTAGTTTTGTCTTTTTTTTCCTTTCAATACCAGGCAGTGTATATTCCACTTGTGGAATTAGTTTGTATGCATTCAACTGCAAATAACAATGATACTAACAGTGGCTTAAATGAAAAGGAAGTGGATTGCTGATCTAACATGTATGAAGGTAAAACATCGAAGATCAATATTGTAGTGCCAAGTAGGCAGATTCTTTTTTTATCTATCTATCTATCTATCTATCTATCTATCTATCTATCTATCTATCTGTCTGTCTGTCTGTCTGTCTGTCTGTCTGTCTGTCTGCCTGCCTGTCTATCTATTTATCTAATCTGTCTGTCTATCTCTATCTATCTATCTATCTATCTATCTATCTATCTATCTATCTATCTATCTATCTATATCTATCTATCTATCTATCTATCTATCTATCTAATCTGTCTCTCTATCTATCTATCTATCTATCTATCTATCTATCTGTCTGTCTGTCTGTCTGTCTGTCTGTCTGTCTGTCTGTCTGTCTGTCTGTCTGTCTATCTATCTATCTAATCTGTCTGTCTGTCTATCTATCTGTCTATCTGTCTGTCTATCTGTCTATCTATCTATCTATCTATCTATCTATCTATCTATCTATCTATCTATCTATCTGTCTGTCTGTCTGTCTGTCTGTCTGTCTGTCTGTCTGTCTATCTATCTATCTGTCTGTCTGTCTATCTATTGTTCTTGGATTACACCTGGTGATGGTCATGACTTACTCTTGGGTCTGTGCTCCCGGATCACTCCTGGTAGGCTTAGGGGCACCATATGGGGTGCTGGGAATTGATCAAGGCTTGGCCATGTGGAAGGCAAGTGCCCAACCTGCTATTCTATAGCTCAAGCCCAAACAGAATCTTTTAATCTGCTTGCTACCATTCTCTATTGAACAGTCTTTAATGATGATGGGACATGTTTGCTAAACAACTGCTGTAATTTCAGGAATTTATCCTTATACAACAGTTTCCACAGGAAGAATCAAGAAAAGAGTATCAAAGAGTATTTTCCTCCCATAGTTCCAAATGACAAAGAGAAAATAATTCTTTACACAGTCATCATGGTTCATTTCCTGGGGTGGACTACTGAAACCTCCAGGGATCTTTTTTTGTAATTTTTATATTTTTATGTTTTTAATAATTTTTATAACACCGTGAGATAGACATTTACAGAGCTGTTCATGATTGGGTTTTGGAGATACAATGTGGCAGCGCCCATCCCTCAACCAATGCACATTTCCCACCAACGTCCCCAGTTTCCCTACCTTGCCCTCACCCACCGCCTGCCTCTATGGCGGGAACTTTTCTTCTCTCTCTTGCTTCTGTCTCCCTCTTCCTTTTCACATTATGGTTTGCAGTGCAAACACTAAGGGGTCATCATGCGTATCTCTTTGTCTACTTTTAGTACTCACTTCCAGCATCGCATTACCATTTTCAACTTTATTGGCAAACTGATCCCTTCTCTGTCTTACCTAACCTCTGTCTCCATGCACATTTGTGGTAGATTGCTACCCTTGACATACCTCCCGAGGTCTTTTACCAAGAAGCAGTGGAAGGAAAGCTATTGAACTGTTGGTCAGGAACCAGCAGCTTCTACTCCCAGATGCATTCCTCATCTTGGCTTTGCAGGATCCACTCTTCTTTGGCCTATTTATTATTGCACTCCTGAAGAGGTCATTTCTTGCTATCCTGGTGATCCCAGAGCCCGTTAAAGGTAGGAAAGTCTAGTGGAAAGTGCCCAAGAAGTGAGGGGTCAGACAAACTGGGTTTAAATCCATGATTTGCCCTTTAATAGCTATAAAATCTTGCCAAGTTGTTAAAGATCTTAGAAGCTCTTATTTGTAAACATAATAATATTAACTTCAGTGGTGATATAGATACTACATGGGATTATGCATAGAAATTGCCCAACATGACATAGGCATTCGGTGAGTTTTATCTCCTCTCAGATGTGGATGCGTTGATCAGAAATCAACTTGCTTTGGGGGGAGTGGAGCACAGGTGTTGTGTCATGCCAAGTGGGTCTCAGGGTTTACTTCTGGGTCTGTGCTCTGGGATCACTTCTGGTAGTCCTCAGGGGGACCTTACGTGGAGCCAGTGAGTTAACTAGAGTCAGCTATGTGCAAGGAAAGTACCTAACCCCTATACTATTTCTCTGGCCCCCAAAATGGGAAAATTTTTTTTCCTATTTCCTCCATTTCTTCCTTTTATTGTTGTGACAACAAACAATTGTGTGACAATTATTGCGCACAATTGGTAGTGGTCAAACAGTTAGCAAGGGTTTGTGCTCTTGGTTGTGGTATTTGTATAACTTAGGTGTGGTGCTTGCACAACTTAGGGTGTGGTGTACAATTTAGTCATAGTCTCCACACACACTTGATTGAGTGTTCTGAAAATCATATGCTTTGTTGGGATGCCAAGGATCTCCAGTGCCATCTGGAACACAGTTGGCATGTAGGATGGCACTGGGGATCAAGTATGTAGCTGCATGCCTGCAAGGTAGTTGCTTTACCACTGACACATCCCGTGTTCACTTACATAGCACTCAAACTGTGGCAATAGAACAATAACATGTGTGAATAAATGTTGAAAGGGCTGATACCAACATAGAACTGAGCATTAAATACAGGCAAAAAATGCACATGATGGCTTCCAAGTGTATGTAGTGCATCCCACAATGTGTGTAGGAGAAGGAAGGGAGAGAGAGGGAGAAAAGAAAAGAGATAAAGAACCTGCCATTTAGGCAGGCTATGGGAGGGGGAGGGAATTGGGGACATTGGTGGTGGGATATGGCACTGGTGGAGGCGGGTGCTGGAACACTATGTGACCGAAACCTCCAAACATGAACAACGTTGTAATTATATATCTCACGGTGGTATAATAAAGTATTTAATTTTAAAAAAGTAATTTTAAAAAAATAAAAAATTTAAAAAAAAGTTATTCTAACCTAAAAACTCTAAGTTTTTTCTCCCTTTGGTCATAGCCACATCGAAGCTTCCTCTTCAAATTTCAAAAAGTTTCTGAGCAGTTGTCAGTGTGCCCAATGTTAGAATAGTATCCAGTTAGCAAGCCAGAGCTGTTTAAACTATACACTCTTGCTTAGCTATCAAGATTTAGTATAGTAAACAGAACCTTCTCTAGGTATTTTAGGCAAAAGAGGAATTTAATGCAGGAAGTCAGATTCTTACAAAATTGGAAGACTGAAACAATGGAAATCAGGAAGTCTGGGTTAAAGGAAAACGGCACCATAGTTTTGATGCAGATGCCAGATACCACGCCTGTCACTCAGAGATTAGGGAACTGCTGCTGTTCTATCTACGACCCTGCTACATTCCATCCTCCAGAACCCACAAGGCTGTGAATAGGCGGTTATCACAGTGTTCCAGTGCCGCAAAAAAAGTGCATCACAGAATGCATCTTTAACATAAGCAAATGCAGAAAAGAAGGAGCTATAGAGCACCATTCCTCAACATGGAGCCAAATGGTTCCACTGTCTGTCCTCAGGATATGCCATGGGTAGAAAAGTTGAAAATCACATAAATGGGAGGCCATAGTATAAGACTAAGGAGCCAACCAGTAGGATGATGGAGGGAGGGAGGGAGTGAGGAAAGGAGGGAGGGAGAAAGGGAGGGAGAGAGGAAGGAAGGAGGAGGGAGGGAGGGGAGGGAGGAAGGAAGGAGGAGGGAGGAAGGGAGGGAGGAAGGAAGGAGGAGGGAGGAAGGGAGGGAGGAGGAAGGGAGGAGGAGGGAGGAAGGGAGGGAGGAATGTCATAATATGTATGCCATAATATGTATGTTAGGTACGTATTCAGTTTCCCTATTTCTGCATATATATATTTCAGTATTCGCTTTTCCTGCTTAGCAGCATTTAATATACTTCAAATGGGAAAAGTGACTATGTAATAGCCTAGAGGCACAAAAAACTGTTTGTTCATTCCCTTAGTGTCACATATTGAATTTTCACTATAAGTGTCAATATGTGATGAATGGATCTTAGAGAGAAAGCTTATGTCCTGGCAGTGAGGCTCTGCACACCAAATGTGTCTGCTTCTCCAGCCTCTTCCTTTCTCTATTAGCCCCCTAACCCCCACACCGCCCACTTGAGTTTGCTCTGCACAAGTTCGTTCTCAATGACTGAGTGTTAGGATGATCCCAGAGAATCCCCAACAAGATCTTTCTTGAAGGAATTATCGGCTGTCTCAGCCTGAGGCAGTGCTGTTCTTAAGCAGCCATCAACTTCCAGCTCCTAGAGGTATTGCCTCTGCTCCTAAAGATGCTTTCCCCACATTCATATTCTTCTCCAGGTCTGCTGTCTCCAATGACCGAAGAAGCAGATTTAACAACCCAACCTTTTCCAGTTCTCAGGTGAAAAGCTTTCATGGAGCTGTCATCAAAACTCAAATTTACTTTCTCTGCAAATCTGCTTCTTGCTGATCTCTTTCACAGCTGTTGATCCCTAAAAAACATCCTCTGCAATAAACTCCAGCTCAGGGACCACTTCCCAAAGAACCCAACCTCTAGCAGTTCTTCTCATTGCTTGGCACCGGTGATATACCTAGTGGCTTTCTAGGTCTTTGTAGATTATATGAAAAGACTGTGGGAAGAGGGGGAGTGAGGGGCAACACATGGCTCCCGATGCTTTGAAATGTACTATATAGCCTTGCTGGGTCTAGTGATTCTTGGTGGAATTCTAATTGAATTTTGGATAGAAGTGAGGACAACATAGAAAAGCAGAGCATGTCTTCAGCACTTGTAGCACATTCAGATTATGTTTTGGAAACTAAGTTTATTTGAATTGCAAGCGCAATAAATGGAATTTACTTTTTTATTATAGAATGACTGCATTTATTTGCAGGGAATTTACTTTTCATTATGAAAATAATACATTCTATAGTGTAAAATGTAGAAGAGAAGGGAAGAAACATTATCAAATTATAGAACTTTCTATTCATTGTAAATTGCGGATTTGGTTGTTTTAATTGTTATAAATGACACCATTTACATAAGTTTGTTATAGCACATTTAACAGGGTATTATAATCTTTCCCCATAGTATTGTATCTTTTTATAAATATGATAATTGCTATAATATATTCATATGCTATAGATTTAAGTTTACTATTTTTCAATATTTTATTATAACATGATGAGATATGCAATCACAAAGACGTTCATGTTTGGGTGTTGGTCATACAGTGTCCCAGCACCCATCCCTCCACCAGTGCCCATTTCCCACCACCATGTCCCCAATTCTCCCTTCCCCTAGCCTGCCTCTGTGACTGGTTCTTTATCTCTTTTCTCTCTTTCTCTCCCTGTCTCTCTCTCTCTCTTCCTTCTCTTACACATTGTGGATTGCAATACATAAATTTAGAGGTTATGTGTATCTTTTTGCCTATATTAAATGCTCAGTTCTAAGCCGGTACTATCATTTTCTTTTTTAATATTTTATTATACCACAGTGAGATATACAATTACAAAGGTGTTCATGTTTGGGTTTTGATCATACAGTGTTCCAGCACCCATCCCTCCACCAGCGCCCATTTCCCACCACCAATGTCCCCTATTCCCTCTCCCTCCCTAGCCTGCCTCTATGGCAGGTTCTTTATCTCTTTTCTCTCTTTCACCTTCTCTCTCTCTCTCTTTTCTCTCTTCCTTCTCTTACACATTGTGGATTGCAATACATACATTTAGAGGTTATCATGTGTATCTTTTTGCCTGTATTAATGTTCAGTTCTAGGTTGGTATTAGCACTTTTGACAATTATTAGCACACTGTTCCCTTCTGTCTTACCTAACTTCTGACTTCCACACATTTGTGGTAATTTCTGCCTTTCACAAGACCTTCTGATCCATGTTTCGCCTGATGTTGGATATTGGTATCATAATTTTGTCTATTTGTAGTCTTTATTATTATGTGTGTCATTACAAAGAATATTTTGAATATATAGTTTTTTATATTATTTCCTCGGCATAGATTCCCAGAAGCAGAATAACTAGATCACAGAGTTTGAGCCTAAACTTTTAGTTACTGGTGCTAGGTTGCTTTAATGAAGAGTAATTCTAGTTTGTGCTCACTTTTTGATATAGAAAAATTAAAGTGTAATCTATCTGGGTTACCAGAGAGCAGCTAAAGAAATCTTAAGCAAAGTAGAGTACAAAACTGGCTTTATAGATGAGTGGTCCATTCCAAATACATGCAGTACTGTTTTCATTACTTTCCCACTTTCAACCGACACTCATCATCTTGTTTCCAGAAAACAAGTGGAGCAGGGACCATTACTCATTTGCTTACCTGGTATGGGGATTTGAGCAACGTAATAATAATGTCCTTCTCTGTTACAGTTGCAGGTCCCTGTAAGTAAATGTGTGACCGTGATAGTGCCACTTTAATGTTCAGGGGATCAGACTAGGAAGTCTGCAGGAAAAAGACCTATAAATTTAAAATTACAGTTTCCAAGTTTGGGGTTTACTCCAACTTCAAAGATTGGATTCTCCACCTCATTGCAATTCAGTATTAATATTCTAAAATGATTCTGTTCCAATTTCCAAGTGCGCTTAAATTTTAAAATTGTATACAAGCTTGCTGAGCCTGTTTTTCAAGGGTAAGAAGACTCATTAAAAACTTTCCCTTTGGCTATGCGTTAGTGAAAGGTTCTGATTAATCATCTAAATCTTCAATTTCAGCCTCGTTTTCAGACAAATTCGAAAGATTGTGTTACTTTTCTCAGAGACTTTTGATTTTTCTGATTATCCATCACCCAAATTCCTTTCTCGAAATGAACCAGTTTTCAGTATCATAAACACTCAGGGTTTTCTTTGACTGCTGGAGAAAGTGTGGGCCCTGTCTGAGATCACACATTTTACTACATCTCCCCTGGCATGAAATTCATATACATTGGCCTCTTCTCAGAGTGAGTTGGCTTTTTTCTCTATTCCCCAGTCCAGAATTTCAGTTGGCATATGATGGTTCCAAAAACAGTCTCAGGCTCATTTTGATTGGACTGTCTCTAACAATCTTAGCCTGGCCAGTTTCACTCTGAGAGGTCCCCCATCCCCTCGTAAATGGCCACATAAGCTTTCGCTCTTGGCTCTACATTCTAATAGCCTTTCTTGCATGCACTTTGCCAAAGCAATGCTTTGAAATATGCATTCATGTCATGTGGCTTTTCTTGCTGTAGATTCTGTTCTTTTTTATTGTAGGATCTGGAGACTCACCACTAGAAGATGATGAAGTCCAGTATTCACACACTAGATATAAAGGTGAATGCTTTGCTTATGTGCTAAAGAGGACCCGCTAATGCCAAGACAACTTTCCCTTTAGCTCTGCGGAGTAGACTGTAATAAAGTGACCAGACAACATATTTAACTTCCAATTACCTGTCCAGAAAAAAATTTATTTAAAATTTACTATGTATATATTGCCACTGAAATATTACAAAGAAAACCAAAAGCACCTAGAATTTCTGAAGTGCTGTCCTTCAGCACCCCAATGGTCATTTTATTCTCAGAAGTTTCTTTACTGTTCTTATTGCTGCAAAGCCAAGCGCTCACTGATGAATGTGAAAATCAAGCCCTGAGTTCTGCCCTATTCATGCATTACAGCCAGAATGATCTATAGTAAGCCAGTCAAGGTCAAAATGTAGACCCAGTGCTGCTAATGTACTGAGATGAATGGAGAATGGGGAAAACTTGATTTTCATCATTTTATTTTATTGAATTCTTTCTGAGTCCAGCTTGGCTCTTGAAATGATGAGTAAAGTGTGGTGCCCTGTGAAACTTTAATTTAATGATAAAAGAACTTCATTTCTACACGGTTCCAGCAATCTACCCCACAGCAGGTATAAAAGTCTAATCCAGACCCTTCTATGCAGGTTTTTGGTAAGTATGTACACAAATGGTTCTATTGACGCATCATTTCTCTGAAGCTTAGGGAGTCTGGGGGAAAGTGAAAGTAAATTTCAATTATTTCTCTCTGACTCTGGTTCCTTCAACGGTGGAGAAATCATTGGAAGAAATGGTTCTGAAAGTTCCATAAGGACATCTTGGTCAATCAAGTTGTCCACATTCTGGCAAAAGGACAATATCCTTTTCCTTTGTGCTATGTCTAAGAATTTGCACATTACTGGTAACTCTTGGTTGGAGAGATCACTTGTTTTCCACACAAGTACATATTTTTTCTAATATAATGACTGGTGCCTATGTCCAAGTATTTTAACCCTACCATATTCTACATTTGCTTATGACCTATGATACAAGCACTCATACCTCATCCTATATCCATTGTCTCAGGGATTAACCACTTAAGCAAAGCACAAGCATATTAATGGGATATTTGGAGTACGGAGGTATTCTGGCTCCTAGCACTTCTTAATTGATTTAAAAAATATTTTCCTCTTGAGTCCCTTGTTGAAAAATCTTCCTAAAACACACGTATGCACGTGTCTTCTAATGTGTATCACAGAAGTTGTCTGGTGACTTCAGATTATTGTTCCTAGTGTTCAAACTCACCTCAACTCACAGCCTTAAAAGTATGAAAGATAGAGCATATGGCCAAAATATGTTTCTACTTTGAAGATTTAATGAATACGTCTTGGGAAATTTTTTCTATCATCAGTTTTTTAGAGGTTGTGGGCCACACCTGGAATTGCTCAGGGTTTACTTACTGGTTCTGTGCTCAGGGATCACGCCTGGCATTACTCAAGGGATCATATATAGTGTCAGGGATTTGAACCAGATTCAGCCAATGTGCAAGGCAAAGTGCCTTAATTCCTGTACTACCTCTCCAGCCCCTATTGTCAGTTGTTTTATTTTTCATTTTAACATTTAGAGGCCAACCGTGGCTAACAGGATTTAGCTTCAGAGCCTTGGGTTCATGCACAGTCTCTGGTATACAGTACATACAAAGTAAACGGTTTGGAATGAAATTAACGTAAGACAAATAAGAAATTTAAATTTAAACAACATTCATTGTGTTACCAGTATGTGGCAGTCATGACTTTGGAATAACTGTTTTACTTGGAATACCATCAAATCTTCACAAAATTTGAATAAAGGGGAGAAGTTAGAGATGATATTATTACTTATTTACAAGTGAAGAAACCACAGATTACAGAGGGTAGGAGAGTCATATAACTGACAAAGATTACATTTAGGTCTGACTTCCAGATACTTTAACTCAACATCCATCCAGATTTTTTGCCGATGATTCCTTAGGAATATGTTATGTAACCCTAGGAACCCCTGTTATATAAATGGGAATGCTTATCAAGTTAGCCCAGGAGAATGAAAATGTTTTCCTGGATAATCAATTTGATTTCTCTGTAAGTAAGGCCCGTCTTAATTAAAGACACACAAGAGCATACTCTCTCTAAACATAGATGAAAGGTTTTGCTAATACACCTTAACTCATGCTGTTGCATGCAGTTCAGATTCAAGTTACTCACTGACATTCCTAATTACTTCTGGGCTGTGAAACTGTTAAAATATATTTCAGGGATTTGTCTCAGAAAGTGATCAAAAAGTCAATTTGCAAATTAAGTGTAAACAAGTATTTGTGTGTATATACTTCCCCATGTACATATTCATATGGTACCAAGCATAATGCATGAACACGGTGCATGTTACACCCTGGGCCTCACACAAGGCAAAGTCTGCACTCTTCCACAGAGCTACATTGCTGTAGGAAAACAAGATTTTTTTTGCCCACACCTCGACAGTACAACATTTAACTATATAGCCAATAGTGCTAGGATGATTGAAGACTAAGAATATAGAGCAAAATCTGTTGATTGAATGTCGTATTAAGAGATGTGAATATATGGCATATGCGTAGACTGGAATACTCTTTTATTCTCATTTTTGGGGCGGGCCCTCTGGAGGTCTGGGGGCCCCACTGGTTATTCTCAGCTAAACATGGGCAGTTCAGTTCAAGGACCCAAGAATGCAATGCTGCTTGGGCCTTGTGTTGCTAGGGTGTCCAGGCCACCTTGGAGGTGCGGAGGGCCTTTAGAGCCTGAATGAAACCAGTGTCAGGTGCATGCCAGGCATGTGCACTAACCCCTGAACTACCTCTCAAGCCCGGGTCATTCTCTATATGCATTTGCTAGCTTTATTTTTTGTTTATGTTTTGTTTTGAGGCCATACCAGTGGTGCTTAAGGCTTATTCCTGGCTTTATACTCAGGGATCACTCCTGGCAGGATTAGAGAACCATGTTGGGTACCAGGGATTGAACCTGGGTTGGTTGTGTGCAAGGCAAATGTCCTACCCTCTGTACTGTCTTTCTGACCTTCATTAAATACCTTTAAACATTTGCTTTGTCTTAGGTGTGTTTATAAAGAAGAGTGTTATAATGTGTGCTAAAAATTGCAGGTATATATATATATACATATATATATATATAATTAATTGAGTTTAAAATTTTGTCTCTTC
Organism: Cryptotis parvus; assembly: GCA_021461705.1. Lineage (NCBI taxonomy): Eukaryota > Metazoa > Chordata > Mammalia > Eulipotyphla > Soricidae > Cryptotis > Cryptotis parvus. The sequence goes on along the minus strand of JAJIBD010020035.1, from coordinate 7,148 downwards.
TAAAGTCATACCAAATTCTGGAAGATACAAGGCTGGAAGATAATGCAGAGTTTGATCCCCTGCTGTGATCCTGATTCTCTCATTCTCTTAGTCCCTTTCTTCTCTTTACTAAAGTGGTCTGTAACTAATCCTGGTTTTGAACACTAGTACCACATATGGTTCCTTGAGCACTGTCAGGAGTGGCCCTCAGCACCAGCCAGGTGTGGTCTTAAGCACTGCCAGGTGCTCAAAGAGGGGAAATAAAGGTCCAAATCCCAGAAGTTACAGGGTTTTCATATTTTCAGTAGTTGGAAGGAATAGCAAGTGAAAGCGTGATCAGGATTCAGACTGCAAAAGGAAATTGCTTTTAGCAGGTTCTAAGTTCCCAGGTTACCCACCAGAAGAAATAAGTTGGTAGGTATGGCTTTGAGATATTAAGAGCTTGGACAGAAGTAAGAATTTGTGTTGTACGACTTTTAAGTTAGATTAAAGTTTAAAAATAGTTTTTTTTTTAAAGCTTTTTCAAGTTTTTATTTTAATAATGGTTACATGAGTTTGGGAAAATTAAGTTCTTAGCATCAATTTTGTGTCGTTAAAGTGAGAGAAAACTAGCTGATAACATTGTCTGTTGCATTTTGAATACAAAGTAAGACCCTGGGAATCTACTCTGGAAACCAAAAATACGCAGCGGAAACACCATCCCTACTTTTATGTTCATAGCAGCATTATTCACAATAGCCAGAATCTGGAAGCAACCCGAAGTGCCCGAAAATAGATGACTGGATAAAGAAGCTTTGGTACATCTACACAATGGAATACTATGCAGCTGTTAGGAAAAATGAAGTTATAAAATTTGCCTACAAATGGATGGACATGGAGAAGATTATGTTGAGTGAAATTAGCCAGAAGGAGAGAGACAGTTACAGAATGACTGCATTTATCTGCATAACATAAATATATAGGTACATATTATGATACCAATATCCAAGGTCAAGTGAAACATACATCAGGAGGTCCTGTCAAAGGTGGAAATTAAAAATAGTTTAATCCATCGCGATATTATATAGGTGAGGAATCTGGTTTTTCCGAAAAGTGAAGTGAAATTGACCAGGCTCCATTGGAGAGGCTGGGCAAAGTTGGAATGAGTGCCAGATTAGTTCTCTCCATTCTCCTAGTCGCTTTCTCCCCTTTTACCCTCCCTCACCCCCAAAGGGATTATGCTTGCTCTCTCTGGCATGAAGCCCAGTTCTCAGCCAAGGGTGCCAATATGCCCTGTGAGATGGCAGGAAAAGATGCAGTAAAGAGGACCCATCTGGCAAGAGAAGGCTAGAGTCAGCATGGGCAGAAGCATTGCAGTTTAGCAGGGAGCACGGCCATTGGGGAAACTCAGAGGAACCCAGGAATGTGCTTGAAAGGGGACAGATGATAAAGAGGTAACACAACAGAAAAATTTGAAAGTTTATACACTGTAAGAGCCTCCTAGCAAACTGTAAATTGTTTCGTTGAGAAGAAAAACTACGCTTCTTTGATTTTAAAAACCAACAACAGTGGCCAAAGAGAGTACTTGCCTTGCACGTGGCCAACTTGAGTTTGATCTCCTGCTGTGATCCTGAGTGATGCCTCCCCAGGACAGAGCTAGAAGTGAGCCCTGAGCACTGCCTGATGTGGCCCTAAACAAAACAAGGCCAAGTGCGTTTGGGAGTGTCCTTGTAAGTCAGCTTCCCTGTCACAGAAAAGAAAGGCAGGGTAAAAAATATATAAAATATATATATGGCGGGCCCGGAGCGATAGCCCAGCAGGTAGGGCGTTTGCCTTGCGTGGCCGGCCTGTGCCAGCCGGGTTCGATCCCGGCGTCCCATATGGTCCCCCGAGCACCGTCTGGAGTAATTCCTGAGTGCAGAGCCAGGAGAAACCCTGAGCATTGCCAGGTGTGACCCAAAAAAGAAAAAAAAAAAGCTCATGAACTCTTGGGGCGGAGCGATAGCCCAGCGGGGTAGGGCGTTTGCCTTGCCCGCGGTCGGCCCATGCTGGCCCGGTTCGATTCCTGGCATCCCATATGGTCCCCCGAGCACCGCCAGGAGTAATTCCTGAGTGCAGAGCCAGGAGAAACCTCTGAGCATTGCGGATGTGACCCAAAAAAGCAAAAAAAAAAAAAAATATATATATATATATATATATATATATATATATATATATATATATGAGACTGACTAAGACTGAATATAATAATAATAAACAACAAATAATAATAACAAATAACTATTTATTAATAAATATTTTATTTATTTATTTAATTTATTATTTTAGTTTATCATAAATAAAATAATAAATAAAAAAAAATAATATATATAAAACAAAATTTTAGGGGTCACATAAGTCAGTTTAGGTTCTGAATCCGTTTTATTTTAGAGGTGGCACTCATCTCCAGAATTTATCTTAAGGCCTGTTGATTACACCAGAAATATCAGGCAAGTTCTCAGCAAACACACCCGAGGCCTCTCATGCACTCTGAGTCCCCTAGTTCCATGTCTTATACAGAGCCATAGCTAATGAAAGAACTAAGCACTAAAAATCAGTTCAAGAATGGTTTTAGTTATAAAAAGTCTATAATGGAGACATGTATGTGTTTTGTACCTTACTCAGGGCCCAAATATTTCTCATCTTAAAATGGTAGTAAATACACTCTGTGAAAACCCAAGGAAAGATGCTTTCTGTATCTTGTAGAAGCATGAATCTATATCCACGTGGCTGAAATTGATGCACTTAAGGCCAAGCCTTTCTCTTTATGAGAAAGTCTTGGAAATGCTGTCTGAGTCCCGACTTTAGGACTTCAGCCTGTGCAAAGCATCAGATGATCAAAGTATTAGCCAATAGAGAAAAAGGACATAAAGGTAAGAGTGGTAGATGCAGCTGCCCCGGACGGAGAGTTGGTTTCCTGACTGTCCACAGAAGCAGAGTAGGCAGAAGCATAGAGGATACCTAGGAAACTCCACCAGGATCTGTTCTTCTTCCGGCCACATGATGGCACACGAACCCCACTTTCTGCTAGCTCAGGTGCTACAGTGGGGAGAGGAATGGGAAGCTGTGTGCAAAGGTGGCTCCAAGGCTCCAGTTTGTGGCATTATGACTTCAGGGGAGTTATTCACTAGGCTCCATCTCTTATGTGCTGGATACTCTTGGAACTTTCTCACTAAAGAGCTTATAGTTTTATGAGAGCGAGAGCGAGAGAGAGAGTGAGAGAGCACTTTCCAAAGGCACAGAGAAGACACTGCTGTGTTAGTATCATCCTGTCAACCTCGCTCTGTGGAACTATGAGGCTAAAATCAAAACCAGCTGAGAGTTGCTCATTTGGGATGGGTGTCACTCCCTTACCAAAGTGGGGCATAACTGGGAACGTCTGTCTAAGGAGATTACTTCCCTTCAGGGAAATAATTGTTCTGTGACTCTAAGCCAAAATTGTATCCCACCGAAAAGTGAGAAAACCGTAGCTCCATTTACATTAAGAGTATTAGGACCAGGAAGAGAGCTTAAGGTACTGGAGTGCATGCTTTGCGTGTGGGAGGGGAGACTTGGGTTTGATCCCTGATACCAGGTGGTGCTTTGAGCACCATCACCCACAGCACGGCTGGCCATGGCTCCCAGACCGAAAAAAGTATTTTTGCCCCCACCAAAATGATAGTATTAGGAATATTTCTAGAGAAGATGAATACAGTCTTGGAAAATACCCGTGTCTACCAATTACTCTCTATTCCCATTCTGTGTATTCGGTTGGAATAGGGACTCCGTAATAATAACAGTTTGATGTGGATGGAGAGATAGTAAAGAAGATAAGGTACTTGCCCTGCATGCAGCTGACCCAGATTAGATCCCCGGCATCCCATATGGTCCTTGAGCACTGCTAGGAGTGTTTCCTGAGTGAGAGCCAGGAGTAACCTCTGAGTATCACCAAGGGTAGCCCCAAAACAACAACCTCCCCACAGAACTATGTATCTAGGGTTCTGGGTTGTGGCTCATTGAGAGAGCTCTTGCCTTGCAAACACTGAGTCCATGAGTTCAATCCCTGTCACCTCCCCCTCATGTCAAATATGATCCTAGAGCTTCATGTGTGAGATTTCAGTGAAGCGTGGAGCAAACCTTGCAACTAAAAAGTGTGGTCCCCTGAGAGGCGCCAAACCCAAGTGTGTGAGCACAGCAACAAATATTTATTACCCCCAGTCATCGCAACAACAACAGCAATCACAAAGAGAAGGGAAAAGAGGTAAGAAAATAGGTAACTGGGGCTGGAGTGATAGCCCAGCGGGTAGGGCGTTTGCCTTGCACACGGCCAGCCTGTGCTGGCCTGGGTTCGATCCCGGCATCCCATATGGTCCCCAAGCACCTCCAGGAGTAATTCCTGAGGTGCAGAGTCAGGAGAAACCCCTGAGCATTGCCGGGTGTGACCCCCCAAAAATAAAAAAAAATAAAAAAAATAGAAAATAGGTAACTAAGAGAAATACCAAACCATGCATTTATTGAACACCTACTGTGTGACAGGCACTGTGGTAAATGTAGCGCCCTTAACAGAGAGGTTAAGCAACTTACTCACCACCACACAGCTGGTACTAGGTACAGATTCATATTAAGATATACCTGACACCCAGTTCCATGATCATAACCCCCTCACTCAGAGACACCTTAAAAGAAATGGGGTACACTTTGGAGTTTCAAAATCTAGAGAACAACAAGCCAGACTATGAGAGTAAGGAGATGGATTTACTGAAACTGACCCCACCCCCATTATTTTCCGCTACCTTAGACACCCCATGGTGCTCGCCCATCAAGGTGAAATACCGGGGGACGTGTACTGCAGGACCCCCAAGGAGGATACTACAAAACAGCCCTGGGAACCCGGTGTGACATTCGCTGCAGGAAGGGCTATGAACTGCAGGGCTCTTCCCAGCTGATCTGCCAATCAAACAAAAGATGGTCGGACAAGGTCATCTGCAGACGTGAGTAGCCCAGCCCCATGTGGCGTTCTCCGGCTCAGTGACAGACAGAGGTCTTGTGTTCTGAGTTCAAAGCTTTTTAAAGGAAAACTTTGTGGTGTATAAGGAAATATGTATCCTCTGTTGGGCTGGATATCTAGTGGGTTACAAAGAGACGGTAGGAGTGAGAAGCCACATTTCAGATGGGTGTGATCAACCGTTTGGAAAAGGCAGAGAGAACAGAAAATTGCTCAGCGCACAGGCTGTGTTGGGCCCCTGTAAACATGTTCAGGATTTGGAAGCAAATGAGAAGCAAGCAGTCTCTGCCATCAGGGATCTCACAAAAGAGCAAAAGGTTAACTCAGGGTCGGAGCCATAGTGCAGTGGTTAACACACTCATCTTCTACACTGCAGGTCCCAGTTCAATTCCTAAGTATCACCAGGAGTGATCCCGAGCCGGTAGTGAGTTTTGAGCACAGCTGGGTTGTTCCAAGCCACCCCCCCCCACACATACAATCCCCCAATGGCTTATTGCCATGGACTCATTCCTGGTATTGATACCGAAGTGTTCTCCCAAAGGGAAGGCTTTGAAGGCAGGAAGGAATGGGAAGAGTGATTCTTATTCCAGAAAAGTGAGGGTGAATGGGAGTGGGGTGAGGGGTGACTGACAGGAGCCTTTGGGGTGCTGACTGCTAGCTCCTCCAAATATCCTGTCTCTGCTGGGAACTTGCCAGTGCTTCAGCATTGTTGTGATGGGTTTGAATGCCATTGCGATTCCAAACAGCCACCAATGGTGAGTACCTTTTGTGTGCCAAGTATTTCCAGGTTTGCACCAACCCTCTCTCCATATGGGTGCTGCTATTCTTGCTTCATTGGTGGGGAATGGAAGCTCAGGGACGGCAGCCCTATGAACCTGGCTTTGTGCGTGGAAACTTTGGTGGTCACTGTCTATGTTTCCCCCCACATTTTCCTGGATGTTTATTAGCCAGTTCTGTGTACCCATCCCCCCCCCCCCGCCTCTGAGTGCTTTGCTTTTCATGCTTTGCTCTGCTCAGAGGACTGATCTCTTCTGACAAAGAGAACATCCTCTGGGCAGCCTGCCCGGTACTGACCGGTAAAGGCTGATGAGAGTCCAGCTGCATTAGCTGGAGGCAGAACAACCTTAGAGTCATTTCTGCTCTTCAGTCTAGCTTCTTTAATTTTTTTTTAAATTGAATCACCATGAATTACCAAGTTACAAAGATATTTATGGTTGAGTTTTAGGCATATTTTGTCCCAACAGCAATCCCTTCTCCAGTGTCCACTACCCTCCACCAATGTCCTAAGTTTCACTCCCAACACCCCTCTCCCCAGCCTGTCTCTATGTCAGGCACTTTCCCCTCCTGTTGTCCCAGGGTTTCCTTCCCTAACTTATCCCCCTTGCTCCTGCCCCAGTGCCAGTTTCCTACTGAAGATGAGTTCTGCTCGCAATCGTTTCTATTGCTTTGGAGCAGTTGATATGCCGCTACGAGGGGTCTGTATCTCCCACATATGAGGGAGATCATTCTGAGTTTCTTCCTCTCCCTCTTACTGATTGCACTCAACGTGCTGCTCTCAAGATCCACCCACATGACAGTAAATTGCCTGACTTTGTCTTTTCTGAAGGCTGAGTAGTATTCCATTGTGTATATGTACTGTAGCTTTTTGTTTGGTTTTTATCCAGTCATCACTGCGTGGGCATTTGGGTTATTTTCATATTTTGGCTCTTCCATATAGCATAGTATTTTGACTTCTGAAACTAGAAGTGGCAACGTCATTTGGGGTGTTTTCACTAAACATGTGGGTGGTGGGAAATATAGCCACAGTAAAGGATTTCTGACTGCACGATGATTGGAAGTGAATTCAAACTCAGTTGTGTCATGAAGCCAAGATGTTTCTGACAGCAGTCACCTGGGTTGCAGGGGCTGTGAGTTGGAAGAGTGTGGAAGCTGTGCTCTAGAGCGCCCAGACTGTAGGAGCCAGCAAAAAGCAGCCTTTGCTTGGGGTGCCATCCTGCCCTGCTTTCTCTCGGTGTCCTCCAGGAACCCTTTCTCAGGCTCTGCTTCAAAGGAACCCAACCCGGCCAGTCTGATAGGAAATTTCCTGTCCCTTCAGTGTGGGATGGAACTTGTTTCTCAAATTCTAGTCTATGTATATTACATTTAAAAACCATTTTCAATGGCTTCA
>JAJIBD010020033.1:0-17980 GCA_021461705.1 Cryptotis parvus | reverse complement strand
CTATAGTCCTTTCTCTTTAGTTCCTACCCCAGGCCCCTGGAATGAGCTATTTGTTTCCTACAGGAACCTGGCTGCTAAGTCTAATAGTTAACAAAGTGTTTGTTTGAAACATTTTTAATTTATTATTATTTAGAGACATACTTAGCAGTTAATATTTTTCACCTACATAAAGCTCCTGTGCTGAGTTGGTATCATTGCAGCCAAAGCAGAGTTGTATAAGGAACAAAATGATCACTCTGTGTTTCAAGGAGAAAAGAGAATGTGTTCCTGTCTCTGAGATATAGTCCTTAGGGAGTAGGAAGAGGAGTGGTGTTTGTAGCTGCCCTGGGTGAACGCCTGAACTCCATCTGGCTGGGAGATTATGCTTTCCTAATGGGCTGCAGTGGCATAGAGCCAGAAAGATTTCACTGTAACAGAGCCAGCAACAGCAGGCAGATTGAGGGGACCAGGGTCCTCTAGGGAGTTTTGAGAAATCAAGAAGGGATCTCAGTCATACAGCATCCATCAGACTGATCAGATTGACTGAGACCACAAGTGTCTTTCAGGTGTTCAAAAGGACAAGCCCTGAGCAACTGGTGGAGTCTGGTGGCAATTGACACAATTGGAAAGTGCTGGGTCCCTTGCCAATCTGGCTCTTAAGTCATTTTCCATTTAATTTGGAGAAAGTTATGGATAGCACTAGGTCCCTGAGGGTTATGGAGTGAATTTGGTAGTACTGCTTTGTAATGACTATTTTTCTAATTATACAGATGTTTATTGTTTTCACTAAAAAATTGCTTTAAGTTGAACTGAGAATCTATAAATATCTAGAACACCACCTAAAAATTCCTTCTGCAAGTCACAAGTCAATTCTAGAAAAGGAATGTATGCATTAAAAACTCTTAACACATGCATTTTTTTCTTTATTTTAATACCACAGACTACAACTTTCAAGCTTTAAATAAGGGAACGGAACTTGAAATGTGTCTAGAGATATTGCTACAGCCTGGATTGGTACACATTCATACCCCCATCCATTACTTAAAACAATTATAGGCAATAAGCCTTATTTCTCAAATTTAAAAATAAGGAAAAGGAAGCAAAGAGGGGATTAATGAAATGCTCAGTATCTCACAACCAGAAAGTAGTGGTGCTAGAGTGTGAGGCAAATACATGTTTTTACTACTATTCTATACTGCCATCTTATTTGGAAATGAAGGGAATGATTGAGAGGTCGGAGAGAAAATGAAGTAACTTATTTCCTTTTTTTAAAATTCTACTGTTTTGTTTATTGATATTAATATTCACTCTCACTCCACATTGGTTTTAATTGTGGTTTGTTGACAGTAAAAAAGATCTAACTAGTAAACTTAGGAGGAAATTTCTGTCTTCCTAGTTAGTTGGTTGGGGAATCCAAACACTTCTGTTTTACCTTTGTAAATCCCTTCTGGGCACTTAGAATTGGGACAACTTTACTTCACTTCTATTAATTTTGGAAAATATTTTTCCTTTCTGTGCATTAATGTATTGGTATCTAAACCTGCGTAAATAACATGATTTAAGTATTTGTGGCAGTCTCTAGAATACTTGGAATGAATTACAGTACAAAGAGTTCCTCTTCAAAAACAATATGGACATTCCTCCAAAGACTATAAACTGAGCTCTCGTTCGAGCCCAGCCATACCACTCCTGGGAATATACTCTGAGAAGCCAAAAACACACAGCGGAAACACAATCCGCACTTTTATTTTCATAGCAGCACTATTCACAATAGCCAGAAGCTGGAAACAACCAGAGAGTCCGAGAACTGATGACCAGATAAAAAACTTTGGTACATCTACACAATGGAATACTATGCAGCTGTTAAAGAAAACTGAAGTTATGAAATTTGCCTATAAATCGATGGACATGGAGAGGATCATGTTGAGTGAAATTAGCCAGGGGCGAAACATAGATCAGGAGGTCTTGTCAAAGTTGGAATCTTCTACTCACGTGTGGGAGTCAGGAGGTTAGGTAAGATGGAGAAGCGAACAGTGTGCTAATAATTGTCGAAAATAATACCAGCCTAGAACTGAGCATTGAATACAAGCAAAAGATACAAATGATAACTTCTTTTTTTTTTTTTTTTTTTTGGGTCACACCCGGCAATGCTCAGGGGTTTCTCCTGGCTCTGCACTCAGGAATCACTCCTGGCGGTGCTCGGGGACCATATGGGATAAATGGGATGCCGGGGATTGAACTCAGGCCGGCATGGGCGGCGCCGTGCCAAGGCAAGCGCCCTACCCGCTGAGCTATCGCTCTGGCCCCAACTTCTAAATGTATGTATTGTAATCCACAGTGGGTAAGAGAAGGAAGAAGAAAGAGAGAGAGAGAGAAAAGAGATAAAGAACCTGCCATAGAGGCAGGCTACGGGATGGGGGAGGGAATTGGGGACATTGGTGGTGGGAAATGGACATTGGTGGAGGGATGGGTGCTGGGACACTGTAAGACCAAAACCCGAACATGAACTTCTTTGCTATTGTATATCTCACGGTGGTATAATAAAATATTTTTTTAAAAATTCCCTCTTCCTGCTGAAAAAATAGGACAAATTTGAAGAATCTAATTTGCATTGAATGAGAAAAAATAAACAAATTTTCACCAAGCAGTGAGATGAATTGAGTGTTCTTCTGTGCCTCTCAGATGGAGCTATTTCCATTCCAACCTGCTTTGTTCACCATGCCAATATGATCTATCTCTGCTGCCTTTCTTTACAGAACACAGAGAGACACTATCCACAGGACACAAGGGAATTGGCCTAGTCTATTCTTGGCATATAAATCTATTCCAGATCAATAAAAGAGAGGAAGGAACGAGAGGTTAAATGATTGAGAACGACAAAGCATCACACGTGTGACCTTATTGGCCTCTGCTCAATCCTTGTTTCCTGTAAGATCATAACCCATGACATTTGCCATGGAAACTGGGACATTGTACCAAGGTGGGTTTTGAATGTATCATGCATCTCTGCTAATATTCTGAGCAGGTTGCTGGTATCTGTGCAGCAGGGAAACTGCTTCTGACAACAAAATGTTCGTTTCTTTGGATCACTTAAAGCAAATATAAGCAAAGGCTTAGTTATTCATGGTAAATCAAAATTACAGGTGTGAAAATCAAGCTGTGGGAGTCTAGGTGTGTGTTAATGAGCATTAATGCCTGAAGAAAACAGTGTCAGTTTATTTTTTAACATATGTTTGCCTTTAAAAGCTAAGAATGTGAGAAAACTTGCAGGATGCTAGCATGTGTGAATGTGGCAAGATTTGCAGTCAAAGGAGACCAGGGTGATAAAACCATTGTGAAGGCATCCAATTGCTCATCTCTATTCTACTTTCAGCTCAAGAGCAGCTGCCTTAGCCAGTCCTCTGTTCTCGGGCATTTAGGTTGTTTCCAGATTCTAGCTATAGTGAATAGCGCAGAGATGAATAAAGAAGTACAGATAGTGTTTCTGCTATGTGTTTTTCGGTCTCTGGTATATTCCCAGGAGTGCTATTGCTGGATCAAATGGGAGCTCAATATCTAGTTTTTCGTAGAAATGCCCATATTGTTTTCCAAAAGGGCTGGACCAGTTGGCACTCCCACCAGCAGTGGATGAGAGTCCCTTTTTCCCCACATCCACGCCAGCACCGCTTGTTCTTGCTGTTTTGGATGTGGTTCATCTACACTATGGAATACTATGCGGCTGTCAGAAAGGATGAAATTATGAAATTTACCTGCAAATGGATGGACATGGAGTCTATCATGCTGAGTGAAATTAGTCAGAAGGAAAAGGACAGATATAGAATGACTGCATTTATTAATAGGATATAGATACCAGTGTTTTAATAAATATGGGGAAATGGTAATGGCAGATTAAAACTCACCACTGAATATACACAAAGAGACTTAAGTGATAAACTCTAAATATCTGCAGGGCTAGCCACAATGTGTAAAATAAGAGGGAGAGAGATGCAGAGACAGAGAGAGAGATAGAGAGAGAAAGAGAGGAAACTGGGGTACCTGCTATTAAGGCGGGTGGGGGGACGGGAGGGGAGGGGTACATTGGTGGTGGAAATGGGGCACTGGTGGAGGGATGGGTGCTGGAATACTGTATTACCAAGAACCAATTATGAACACCTTTGTAATTGTATGTTTCACGGTGGTATAATAAAAAAAATTTAAAAAAAAGAGCAGCTGCCTGTGTGTGATACAAAAGATCAACTGAACTCTGGTTGGTTCTAGGCGAAACAAAGTGTTAGAACTATCCTGCAGTCAGCTTCACATTTCTTCTCAACCTTGGGGAACGACCTCTGGGTTGCAGCACGATATTCTGCCTCCTACTAAAAAAGTCTCCCATCATGTGCTAAATATTTAACAATCAGATCTTTAGAAAATAACATTGCCTGATCTGCATTGGCTGCCAGTTTTCATACTACAAATAATTCAACCTTAGTGCACCCCGAGCTACCAACCTGATTTTACTCAATGGAGAGTTGGAAAGAATTGTGAAGCTGATCCCAGGACAACAGAATGTGACTCTTCTCCATGGCTATCCATTGATTTTCTATTTTTTCCATGAGGGTTGTATAATATGGACTTGAAATGAAACTGTAATTTGATGTCAATTTCTTAAATTCTCTATGTCATTTTTACTTATTCCCTTTCAGCAAAACAGGGCTAATATTAGCATGTAGCTCATAAAGTGATTGCAAGAAAAGAGGAAACACTGTGTTCTGCACTTAGTTGAATATTTGTCTCATAATCAGATCATAATCAAAGTTAACTAGTACTAATAAATTGATGTCTGTATTTTCTATTAGTTGATTTGTTCAATCCCTCAGAAAACCTTCTCCAAGATATAAAACCTAACTCAAAAATGCCATGTACATATGATTAACCAGTGATACGTTATTTTTACCCTTGCTGATTACCCTTTGCTTTGGTTAGTAACTGTTGACAGGCACCACAGTTCTCTTCTTCCTTCCTTTGTTCCTTAATTCTTTCCCTCCCTCCTTCCCTACTTTCTTTCTTTCTCCCTCCCTCTATTCGTTCACTCACTACTTTCTTTTCTTTCTTCCTCTCTCTCCCTTCCCTCCTTCCTTCCTTCTTCCTCTCTTCACTTCTTTCTACCTTCTCTCTCCCTCCTTCCCTTATTGCTTTCTCTCTATCTTTCTTCCAAAACAGTGCTCAAGAAACCCAGGAGTTCCGCTCTGAGTTTCTCAAACAGGTGGCAGTTCTATGTTTGGGCCTGAGTATGTGCTGTTGCTCAGGCCCTGAGATGCTAGGGAAAGTCCAGATCACTTTGAAACATGCTTCATAGCTGCACCATGTGGTGATCAGGGGACCATGTGGAGCCACAGATGGAGGGATGCAAGGCACATACCTTAATTCCAGTACTATCTCTCTGCCCTAAGTTTGTTCCTTTATGACTTTTAGGTTATATACAGTTTTATTCTACCTTAGATGACTTTGCCTTCCTTTTCATTCTTATTTGTCTTATCATTTTCTGATACTCTGCATAATCACTGTTGTCCTATGCCTCTTACTTTCTCTCTGTCTCTCCTATCAGTGAGCTCCAAACAGTTCCATCACATCTTTGCCTCTTGCACAGCAACAAGAGGCAGACAGAACAAGAAATCAAGTAAAACAGAAAATCATTACAATTAAACTCTAAAGCTCTTTAAACAGAACTGGAAGACATGCTCCTTTCATCCTGACTTTGAAAATGCTTCCCAGCATGTTTTAATCCCAAGTCCAGCATTATAAAACATTCAAAGTAAAAAAAGCTTAAAGTATCTTCCTTAGTGAAATATATTTATCAAATGATTTCTCTCATATGTATGTTATGAATTACTAAAATAAAAGAACTGACAAGAAACAACAAAACTCCTACACTCAGGGAAAGCCATGGCAGTTTCCAGATGGAAGAGAGAGAGGATGGGAGGAATGAGCAGATGATACTTTTTTGGTGCTGGAATGATGCTGGAATTTTGGTAGTGGGATATATGACAATCACATACAGAGATAGGAAGCTAAACCCTGAAAACTCCATATTCTTGCAAAAACATGATCAATTTTTAAGTGCTTTAATTCATTTTTCAGAAGTTTTTGTTTCCAACCAATGTGTACTATTTGTGTTAAAAATAGTCCAGCTAAAAATCTCTAGCTAAATATCCTAACATAATTTAAAATAAAATATATATTATAGTTAGTGTTCTGGGATAGGAAAAATAGAAACTGACCTGAGCTTCTGAATACAACAATAATTGTTGTATTCGTTGCTCCTATACGAATGTTATAGAATATAATCCATTTATAAATTCAATTTCCTTATCTATGTTATTGGTTCACGATCCACGATCTTCCCGTTAATCATCTATTTGCTAGATCGGGCACCAGTAATATCTCAATATGTCCTGTCACATGCTGTAGAGCCAAGGGCATCGGCTTGGTACAGGAACATAAAGAGCCTCAAACCATTATATTAGGTCATGAGAATGATCTAATATAATTGTTACTGGCATTTGGCATATCAAATACAACACGAGCAGCTTGCTAGGCTTGCCGTGCGGGAGGCATACTCTATAAACACCTCCAAATAAAGCCTTTATTGATGAACCGCATGCCGCAAGCGGCCGTGCGAGCCGCAGCTGTGATGGGCTGGTCGGCTGGGTGGAGTTCTGATGAGAGGGAAGTCCAATGTGGAAAATGGCGGCGCCCATGGAGTGGGGGTCGTCTGGCTTGTTGTTATTGGTTAGGTCATGCAAATTATGTGCTTTGTTTTTTGTCTCTTTGTGTCTGCTCAGTTCTGGGAAGATACTGGACAATAGAGTGTACTGGGAGTGGTACACTCAGTACCACACACACATCAACAATTACACACTAACAAATATATACTCAGTTCAAAGCCCGTTCAAGGGGCAGCTGCTTTTCTACAACATGATAATCCTTTGCTTTTTAAAGACAGTTTATTCAAAATGAGTGGGAACTGGGCTTGAGAGAAAGTAGGGTGGGTAACGTGCTTTTCTCGCGATACACTCAGCCCAATGCAGTTCCCAGCACCACATAGGGTGAGCCACACTAGGAGTTATCCCTGAGCACAGAACCATCAGTAATCACTGATCAACACCAGGTGTGGCCCTGAAACTAAAGTGTGGAGAGTGAACATAGTAGGGCCCAGCAAAGTATGTGCTTTGCTGAATATTTACAGGTTTATCTTAGACACACAATGCTGAATTGCTCCACTCAAAACTATTGAGTTTTTCTAACATTGGATAATGCAGTCTACCTGGGGATACCACACCAGGTCACCATGCACACTTTTCAACTGCATAGCTAGGTTGCTGGAAAGAGATATGCCCGTTAGAAGTCCAAGCTAAGTTCAACTGTTTCTTACCTAGTAACTTTTAAACTTATTATTTAAAATCTCCCTGTGGTGCAAAAATAGCCTCTTTGTGACTTCAAATACATAGTTATCATCAAAATGCTGCAATGCAGTCATGATATGAAATTAAGTCAGATTAGTAGACAGGCAAGATATATTTATAAAGAGCTAAGTCCTGGGGTGCCCTTGCTAATGGCAGATACCTGAAGGGGAAATATTTCTTTTATTTCTTATTTGGATTTTTAACGTTTTTTTTAAATTAATTTCATCACTGTGAGATACACAGCTACAATTTTTTTTTCATGATCGAAATTCAGTCAAAGTTCCAACACCCATCTCTTTACCAGTGTGTATTTATCACCACCAATGTGCCCAGTTTCCCTCCATCCCTCCTGACACATAGCCTGCCTCCTATGGCAGACACCTTTCCTCTCTCTCTCCATCTATCTCTCTTTCCTTTTGGCACTATGGTTTGCAATACTGTGAGTGAAAGGGTATCATGCATATACCTTTACCATCTTTCAGCACTCAGTTCTTGTTCAGTGATCATTTCCAACTATCATTGTTATTGTGGTCCAGAAGCCAAATCTGAAAGCAGAGATGCTAGGTAGTAGAGGAAGCTTGCTATATATTATCAAGTTCTCTTGAAAAGCTTAAGTGTTGGGTAGGTCATATAGTCAGACACTCATTCACTACATGAGAGTACCTGGTTAGGAGAGAAATTAGAGGTTGAAATCCAAGTAACACCCTGCTTCCGAAGTCAAGAACCACCAGAACTTCATGTACACATAGTGGCCACATTATAGCATATACAGCCCTGGGCAGCAGAACTTCATGATGGCATCAGCCAGATGAAAAAGGGCCAGAAATATAAAAAAGATCCAGCTTTGACAATCTGACCTCTGGTAAACAATTCCCAGAACAGTGTGTGAAGAGGATATAGGCTAAAAGTGCTGAAACATGCTTTCCGAACCAGTCAGAAATCCTCTTCTGAATCTTGTCCACTATCTCTGTTTATCACCTTTATATTTCCTCGGAATTATATATAACTTTCACCAAAGTTTTACGTAAACTGTCTTGGAGGAATGCTGAAAGGTGTTGTTTAATGATTGGATCACACTGTTAAAGAGTCATCTGCCAACAGGGTCCAAACATGTAGTAATGGAAGAAATTAGAACTGCCCACCTTGATGCCAATCCCCTCCATGGGACTTACAGAGTTCAGCCTATTGGAAACACTCTGATTGCATTTCCTTTTTTAATTAATAGAAGTTAGCAGACTTTCTTTTCTGTCCTTTTTTTAGGAAGGTGACCATAGTTGATGCTCTTTCAGGGTAACATGAGAGAAAGTCTATCACTAGAAAGTAAGTAGTAAAATATTGCATACTGTTTCTTATAAGAGTCTTCAATATATTCCATAATACTATGTCCTTCATCCTGGAGTCTCAAAAAAGAGAACTGGGTGTTCTCTCTAGACACCATTTGAATAAGAATTCAACTGTTTGGGTACCTCTCTCTTTCCATACTGTTGATATTTCCAGCAGGGTATGAAATCATCACCATTACTGGCAAGTAAATGCACAGTCAAGTGCTGATCCCTGCAGACCTCAGAATGAGTACTTGTCTTTTTTTCTTCCTCATTAGGACAAGATAGCTCTTGGTTATCTTAGGATGGCACCTAAGACTGTTCGGGAATTTCAGAGATAAAGCTGGATAGACTGCCTTGTCAAAAACACCTTCTATGATCCATCTACAAATACCCTGGACTCAAGAAGAACTGCCTTTAATTCTCAGGATGCTGCTTTAAGGCAAGTGAAAGAATTATACCTTGCCCTATGCAAGACTAACACTGTGCATGCCCTGAGGAAATTCCAAGCTGCTAGTACCATAACTTTAACTGATTTTATTTGTTCATTTTTTAATTCTTAAAAGTAAAACATAACACGGAGTGAGCAATGGCACTGTAGGCAGGGCACTTGCCTTAACATGTGGCTAACCTGGACTCAATCCTTGATACCCCATGTGGTTCCCCAAGACCCACCACTAAGTGATCCTTGAGGACAGAGTCAGGATTAAAGCCTTAGCATTGCTGATTGTGGCCCCCAAAACAGGGAAAGTAAATAAACAAAGCATAAAAAATTGTAGTGATTTGCACATAAAAATATCTAAAGTATACAATTCAGTGATCACTATCACTATCACTATCTTCCCGTTAATCATCTATTTGCTAGAGCGGGCACCAGTAATATCTCCATATGTCCTGTCTCATGCTAGTAGAACCCAAAGGCATCCGCTTGTCCAGGAACATAAAGAGCCTCAAACCATTATATTAGGTCACGGGAATAAATGTTACTGGTATTTGGCATATCAAATACACGAGCAGCTTGCCAGGCATGCCGTGTGGGTGGCATACTGTTGTAGTCACTTCTAAATAAAGCATTTATTGATGAACCACGCTGCCGCGCTAGCGGTCGGCGAGCCGGGCTGTGATAGTCTGGTCTGCTGGGTGGAGTTGTGATGAGAGCGAAGTCCGGATGTGGAAAATGGCGGGCCCCATGGAGTAGGGGAGGGTGGTCTGGCTTGTTGTGAGGCTCTGCCGGGGTGGCAGGCCAGGGCTAGAACCCGCCATGCCTCCCGGGCACCTCATGAACAGCTGGGCACAGGGAGAGCAAGTAGCAGCTCTGCCCCAGGTCTGAGAGTCTCTGGTTCAGCATACCTGGGCCGGATTGAAAAAAAAAAACTGCTGCAGGGTGGCTGTCGATGATCCGGGTTGTGATAGTCTGGTCTATCTATCTATCATAATTGTTATCTCTTTCACAATTCAGTGATACAAAGTGAAATTCACATTGTTTTGCAGAGATCACCATCATCCAACTCCAGGATTTTTACTTTTTTTAAACTGGATTTATGGATATTAAACATTGTGGCTATCCTGAAAAACAGCTATATTTTGTCTCTATGTTTTAGACTAGTTACTTGATATAAGTGAAACAATACTGCTTCCCTTTGTGTCATGATTTTTATACTTTTTATACAATGTGCTCAAGGACATCTAGGTAGAATATCTTGGAATTTTTTTCCATTTTATAAATAATATTCCATTGTATTTGTGTATACTACATTTAAACACATGTATTCCATTTCATAAATGGTCACCAAACAAGTTACTTCTACCTTTTTGGCTGTTGTGGATACTGATGTGAATACTGTTATAACATGTGCATAAAATATGTATTTTATGGAATCAAAGCCCTGATTTTAATATTTTTGAACCATATGTTGGACCATGTAAATTTTTTAATATTTTGAGAAGACATATTATTTTCATAGACTTATAATACCACTTTCCACTTTCTATAGATCTTTGCATAATTTGGGTACCTTTTAGGAGTGTTTACTTATTAAGATGAAATGACAATCTGTCACTTGCAACAACCTTTCCATTTCCCACCATCTTCCATCAAAAACACCACATCTAGGCAGGAGACACCATTTTTATTTGCTCCAATGACAGTTTTGCTTTTTTTTCCTGGCAAGAGGATGGAATATTTATTTCTTTTAAGCATTTTATTATACCACAGTGAGATATACAATTACAAAGATATTCATATTTGGGTTTTGGTCATACAGTGTTCCAGCACCCAAACCTCCACCAGTGCCCAACTCCTACCACCAACGTCCCCGGTTCCCTCCCCCCTCCCCAGGCTGCCTCCATGGCAGATTCTTTATTTCTTTCCATTTCTCTCTTTCTCTTTTCCTTCCCCTTTCAGATTGGGGATTACAGAACATACATTAAAGGGTAGTCATGTGTATCTTTTTGCCTATATTAGCTCAGTTCTAGGTTGGTATTAGTACTTTCGACAATTGTTAGCACACTTCCATTTTTCTGTCTTATGTAGCATCTGACTCCCACACATTTGTGACAAATTCCACCTTTGACAAGACCTCCTGATACATGTTTTACTTGATCTTGGATATTGGTATCATAATATGTACATATATATTTATGTCATGTAAATAAATGCAGCCATTCTATATCTGTCTCTCTCCTTCTGGCCAATTTCACTCAACATAATCTTCTCCATGTCAATTCATTTATAGGCAAATTTCATAACTTAATTTTTCCTAACAGCTGCATAGTATTCAATTGTGTAGATGTACCAAAGCTTCTTTATCCAGTACTCAAGTCTCAGGCACTCTGGTTGTTTTCAGATTCTGGCTATTGTGAATAATGCTGCTCTGAACATAAAAGTAGGGATGGTGTTTCCGCTGCATATTTTTGGCTTCCCAGAGTATATTCCCAGGAGTGGTATGGCTGGGTCAAATGGGAGTTCAATTTCTAGTCTCTGGAGTAATGTCCCTATTGTTTTCCAGAAAGGCTGTACCAGCCGGCATTCCCACCAACAATGGATGAGTGTCCCCTTCTCCCCACATTCACTCCAGCACTTGTTGTTCTTGATCTTTTGAATATGTGCCAGTCTCTGTGGTATAAAATGATAACTCATTGTTGTTTTGATTTGCATATCTCTGATGATTAGTGATGATGAGCTTTTTTTCATGTTTTTTGTCCATTCAAATTTCTTCCTTGTTGAAGTTTCTGTTCATTTCTTCTCCCCCATTTTTTGATGGGGTTGTTTGTTTTCTTCTTGTAAAGTTCTACCAGTGCCTGATATATCCTGGATATTAACCCCTTATCAGGCGGGTATTGGGTGAATATTATTTCCCATTCTGTGGACTGTCTTTGTATTTAGTCACTGTTTCCTTTGAGGTGCAGAAGCTTTTAGTTTCATGTAGGCTCATATGTTTATTTTTCTTTGGAGTTGCTTTGTTAGTGATGTTTCACCTTTGAAGATGCCTTTAGCTTCAATGTCGTGGAGGGTTTTTCCTATATTTTCTTCAATGTACTTCATGGATTCAAGTTTGATATTGAGATCTTTAATCCATTTTGATCTGATTTTTGTGCATGGTGTTATACACAGTTTCAAATTCATTTTTTTAAATGTTGCTGCCCAGTTTTCCCAACATCACTTGTTGAAGAGGCTTCCTTACTCCATTTTGTACTCTTTGTATCTTTATCAAAGATTAAATGATCATGTGTTTGAGGTTGGGTGTCAGGATACTCAATTCTATTCCATAGGTCCACAGGTCTATTTTTACTCCAATACCACGCTGTTTTAATTACTACTGCCTTGTAGTACAGTTTGAATTGGGAAAGGTGGTGCCTCCCATCTTCTTTTTTCCAGAGGATTGCTTTAGCTATCTGAGGGGGTTTATTGTTCCGTACAAATTTCAGGAGTGTTTGGTCAATTTCTTTGAAGAATGTCATGGGTATCCTTATAGGGACTGCATTGAATCTGTACAGAGCTCTAGGGAGTATTACTTTTTGACAATGTTAATTCTCCCCATCCATGAGCAGGGAATGTGTTTCCATTTCCTCATGTCCTCTTTTTATCTCTTGGAGCAGTGTCTTGTAGTTCTCTTTGTACAGGTCCTTTACACACTTGGTTAAGTTGATTCCTAGGTATTTGATTTTCTGTGGCACAATTGTGAATGGAATTGTTTCCTTAATATCCCTTTCTTCTCTTTCATTATTTGTACATAGGAAAGCCACCGACTTTTGGGTGTTGATTTTGTACCCTGCCAGTCTACTATGTGTCTATTGTTTCTAGGAGTTTTTTGGTAGAGAGTTTAGGGTTCTCTAGGTATAATACCAGTTCATCTCCAGTTTTGCTTCTTAAATTGAAAAGAAGACATTAAAATTCTATAACGGTGTATGTTAACCCAAGTTTTTTTCCAATTCATTCAAATTTGTTTCTAATTTTTTAGTATATTTTATTATACCACCATGAGATAAACAATTACAAAAATGTTCATGTTTGGGTCTTGGTCATACAGTGTTCCAGCACCCATCCCTCTACCAGTGCCCATTTCCCACCACCAATGTCCCCGATTCCCTCCCTCCTCCCCTAGTCTCCCTTTACTTTGCAAGTTTTTCTGGAGGGTGTTGACTATTCCTGGAAGCACTGGAGTGTTTACCTGGCCTGTAGTCAGTTGGGATTGATATCTGGTTCCCCACTTGGTCCCCTGGGGCCTGCCAGGAGTGATCTCTGAGCACAAAGTCAGGAATGAGCTTGAAGAGTGTGGTTACCTCCTAAAATTACCAAAAATACTATTTACTGAGTTCTTGGTAATAATACCTGAATTTTATATCATTTTGTACTCACAATCATTCCTTTTGTCTCAGAATCATAACATCTCACTGAAATAAGCTATGATTTTCATATTAAAATTTTGTATTTTATGAGATAAACCATTACAAAGCTGTTTATGATTGGGCTATAGATACACAGTGCTACAACACCATACCTTCATCAGTGTACATTTCTCAGCATCAATGTCCCCAGTTTCCCTCCCATCACCCCCCTTGTCCCCTCAACCTGACTATTGGCAGGCACTGTTCCTCTTTATCCCTCTGTCTCCCATTGTGGTTTGCAATACAGATACTGAAAGTTTATCATGTATATCCCTTTACCTATCATCACCACTCAGTTCTAGTCCAGCGTGACTATTTCCAACTATTATTGTCATGTTGGTACCTTCTTTATCATTTTATGAGAAACAGAATATTTTGTTTTTATTTTGGTTTGGAGGGCCATACCTGATATCACTCCTGGCAGAACTCAGGTGACAGCATGTGATGGTGGGGATCAAATCTGTCAGTTTTGTACAAAGAAAATGCATTAACTGTCAACTGTCTCTCTGACCCCAGAAATAGAATTTTTTCATTGATTTACCCAGAATTTTCCTGGGGATGCAGTTGTGCAGCTGAGAGGAACATCAAGAGTTTGCTGTCTCCTGTCTGAAACCTGAACTTGCTCTGAGGAGCACTGGTGGTTTCCACAAGTTGCTCTCTGAGAAACCAACAGGTTTTCCATTGGAGCTAATGAGAACAAGCAGAATTTCATACTGGAATACTGGACCAGATATGTCTGACCTTGCACAGATGAAAAAAAGTTCAAAATAGTCTACTTTCTATGTAGAAGAGTAAGGAATAAGTAAATCTCATGAGGTCATGTTAAATAAATAAGAAGTCAACTACAATCTGGCAAAGGGATGATCCTTTATCCTGCTTCCTCAGTTAAAATACATGTGAAGGTTCAGAGAATACTGCCAACCATTGGAAAGTTAAGAGGGCATCTTGGCTTAGGATGAATTCCGGTCTAGTAAAAGTAAACATGGGTGATATGGATCAGCCAAACATCTCCAGGGCCCAGTGAATACAGACACTGGTTCTAATAAAAGACTCTGCATCCTGTTGTTTGAGAGGGTATAACACAACCCCCCCTAAGGGATCTGTAAAATTCCTCTGACTTGCCTACAACATCCCTACATTCAAGCGTTTCTCATTGTCTAGATTATATAACAATAAGGGGAAAATATGAGCCCAACTGTTGTTAACGTTTGCTTATTTTCTGCGACGTAATGGTTATTGTGTATAATTTACAGTGACGCAGAGGAGAAAAACATTCCTTTCTCACAGAAACACTGCATAAAACATCGTGTTAATCTTCCAAATGAACATATCGTTCTTTCTATTGTATGTCTCTAGAAAATGTTCAACCTCATTAGGGTCAAGTAGATTCTTTAATAGTTACAAACCAGTCGGACCTTATCCTTTCAGCCATACAGAAATTAGAGATGGAGGAGAGCAAATGGACCCCCCTATTTTTCCTGTTATATATTCTTTACACATGCCAACAGGAGAATATTCTCAGTGATTAATTACTAAAAGGGTATTGGGGTCACATGAGTGTACTTCTGGCACATAAATCACCCATAAAAGGCACAATGCAATGGGGAAAGTTCTGATAAGTTTTAAGAAAGAAAAATTTTTTATAACCACCAGAACAGCCTGAACAGAGCCAGTCCGAGGGACCCAGAGGCTATGAATAGGGCCCCTCATGCTGAAGTGGATCAGGGAGCAGGAGAGGTGAGCAGACAGATGACTCTATCTGGCAGTGCTAAAACAGTAGGAGACTACTGCAACTATACCATCTCCCCATGACTTATCCCTAAGCCAGGAGGGCGGCGCTTCTTCTCCCTCAGCACATCCCTATAAGCTAAAAAGACTTCTTAGTGACTTTAATCCTATTGAAGGCTCGCTGAGGATTATTTTAACCTCCTTTTGATTTAATGAAAATGTGGTGGGAATATAGGGAAAGAAGGGAAGGAGGAAGTGCTTACTTTGATCCAGAGTTTAAATAACCTGTTCTTAAGTCACCTTTATTTATTTTGAGCTCATATTCTCTCAAGTGTTGCAAATCACATCCTAGAAGGGGTCCAAATCTTACAGATACAACTTTTGCACTGATGTTTACCTGATTGATTTCAGAGTAGTAGACTAGAGTGGTATATTGTTTCAATGAGAAAGCCTTGGTCTACAAAAGCCTCAAGACAAATGGACAGCCATGTTAGTGATGGTGGTCCTGTGGTAAGGTCAAAGTTTGTCATAAGCCTGCAAAGTGTTGCTAATTACCTCCCAGCTTGGGGTAAAACCAGCTTTTTAAACTTACTGTTTATTTTTAATGAAGCAAAAGAACAAAGGAAAATGCACTCAGTTCAACAGGCAGGATTATGAAAGCCTGAGCAAATACTTCTATGTCACTAAATGCATCTATCTCAGTCTCTTCCTTTTCCTCTTGTTCTAAACAATAACAATCCATTTCCTTCAACTTACTTTCATGCTTTGTTCACTCCCAAGGAGGTTATTTTAACATTAGTTTGTCTTTACAAGATCCTTATAGTTCTAAGTAGGATAAGAATTAATACTGGTGGCCTAGAACAATAGAATAGTGCGTAGAGTACTTGCTTACATGCAACTGACCAGTATTTGATCCCTGGCACCACATATGGTCCCCAAAGTCCTGCTAGGAGGGATCACTGAGCACAGAGCCAGGAATAGGATTTGAGCATTATTGAATGTGGCCCCAAGTCCAAAAATAGTAGAGAATTGTTACTGTCTCAGCTTGACAAAACATTGGGAGAAAAATCCTAGGTGTATGCGTTTAACATGGAAATTGGACTCTTGAAGTAAGGAAGATAAGGTAAGCTCTAGATAAGTTCATTGGTTTACTACACCTTGGTTTTTTCCAGATTTTTCTTTAAAGCAATTTTCTTCTCTCAGAGCACCCATTGAGCACCCAAGGGTAACTTGTATTGAGCCAGTCAAAACCACTTTTCAAGAAGATCCTATGAAACACAGTTTCAGCTACTGGGGTACTTTCTCTAAGCCTCAATTTCATTGGGATTCTGTAACTCTATTAGTGACCTGGCTTATTCCCCAAGTGAGCATCAAGATAACTAAAATGCTAGAAAAGAGAGCCTGGTTGAGTTTAACCCACTCCTGGTTTGGTTTGAGTTCTCTGCATTTCTTTGTTTTCTGTGCCTTTTGGTCCATCATGGTATGAATCTCAAATACAGAATCCACTCATTAATATAACTAGAAACCAGAGTGTGGCATGACCACTGCATTGTGGTGAAAAATTATTTGATTTGGGAGTTATTGTGAACCAGCTAGCAGTACAGTATTTTCTTCTCCATTCCCTTTGCTTAACAATCACAGGATTCATGGCCTGCCTCTAGTAGTAACATGGGTCAGCGAGGAAGGGTGAAGTGAAAAAGAGAAAGTTCCTATTTAATTACCACTTATTTTAATATTAAATTATTCCTCATTGAAAACAGCTAGATTCAGCAGCCTGTGGTTCAGGCCACATTTTTCTGTTAATGTGACTGGGAGCCTTGCTTTGGAAGAACTCTGAGAAAATTTCTGCTTAAGTAAATGTTCTGGGAAGTTTTGAGAATCAGAGGCAGCAGCTCTTTCCAAAAGGAACACTGCTACAAAAGCTTTATAATTCATCTGCTTGAAGAGAGTTTGGTCTAGAAAACATACCTAGTAAATTCTGAATCTTCTGAGGAACCCCTCCATGTACATATTTCTAATACTCTGAAAGATGATTTCTAATACTCTGAAAGGCAATGTGGTGATTTCCTTTTGCTGGGAGAATGGAAGAAGAAATCGACTGTGCTTCCAATTCATATGAGTAGTGTGGTTTAATTTTAAAGTGGGAACACAACACCATCTTGTATGAATTTGCAGGAGGATAGTTATTTGACTAGCCCACTTAGGGAATACTGCTTTCAAAGAAAGTATGTCTATCTTGTCAATAGGTGGAATCAAGCGCAACTGTGTGGGAGTCAGAGGAGAAGGCAAGACAGGGAAGGGAACAGTGTGCTAATAATCGTTGGAAATGATAATGCCAGCCTAGAACTGAGAACTGAATAGGCAAAGGGATATACATAAAGTATCCTCTAATTGTATGTATTGCAAGCCATAATGTATAAGAGAAGGAAGAGAGAGAGAAAGAGAGAGAGAGAGAGAAGAGGGCAAAGTGCCATAGAGGCAGGCTGGGGGGTGGAGTGAATCAGGGACATTAGTGGTGAGAAATGGACACTGGTGGATGGATGGGTGCTGGAACACTGTATGACTGAAACCCAAACATGAACATCTTTGTAAATGTATATCTCACCGTGGTATAATAAATTA
>JAJIBD010020030.1:0-10044 GCA_021461705.1 Cryptotis parvus | reverse complement strand
AGTCTTGAAGATACTGGCTGGCCTTCTGTGAGCAAAGTAAATGCTCCCACCCCCCCATTAATCCCTGATTTATAACCTGGTCTCTTTGTATTTTTGCCGTTCCAAATGATAGGTTTAGGGGCCGGAGCGATAGCCCAGCAGGTAGGGGCGTTTGCCTTTGCACGCGGCCGGCCTGTGCCGGCCCGGGTTCGATCCCCGGCATCCCATATGGTCCCCGAGCACCACCAGGAGTAATTCCTGAGTGCAGAACCAGGAGTAACCCCTGAGCGTCGCCGGGTGTGACCCAAAAAAAGCAAAAAAAAAAGATAGGTTTAATAGTCATTTACAAATATGTCTATTGGACAGCTTGAAACAAAATTCAAAAGCGGCGTGAGTGGAGGAAGCATCTTAGCTGAAAGGAAAGAGCCCTTCCGGTGCCTGGTGGGGCTTCTCCAGCCCGAATCTCCTAGAGGCATTGAAATCCTTAGCCCGGCCGGTAAGTCGCACAGCCACGGTCATACGAGGACACACGAGGGGAGCCTCTCCTCGCTCAGGAAGCTGCACGTGCCAGCTGCCTGCTGTCTGCCCTGCCCTCCCGACGCTTGGAAACTCCCTCCTCCCTGCCCTTGTGCTCACCTTCATTTTTCTTTTGATTTCAGGTATCGCCGACGCACCGCTTTCTCCTTTGCTCACTTGCATTTCCAAAAAAGGGAATAAATTATTTTAAAATCAGAGATAAATAGACGCACAGCGCTTTGTAAGCCCACATCCTCGGCTACCTTGCACACACATCCAGTCACCACGAGCTGGAGAGTCTGTGCTTCAGAAATCCCTGACACGGACCACGTAGAAACGCTCTGAGCACATATCGGGCTGGGTCTTCCCCTCCTGCCCTCACTCGGGGTAGACTCCAGACCCCCTGGAGGGCGTGCAGCCCAGCCCGTGCGGGTCCTGGATCCCACTCCGGTCCCTCTTCCTGGAAAGGTCTGCTGCCATTGCGCCCAGGGGTCCTCCTCCAGCCTATAGGAGTCGCGCTGAAAGAAGCACCAAGAAGAGACTAAAGCAACGGAAACTTCCGGGAGGATCGTGAGCTTGGCCCATTCCTAGAGATGTTCTGGTCGGTGGAGGATTACGATTGTCGGTCATGGAAAAATAACGGTTTTGTAAATACGACATTTTGCACAGTCTTTTTTATTTATCATATGTATAGCAATCAAACTCCCCAATATTCAGATTTGTAAATAAATACTTCTGTCTCACTGTCTTCCGTTCATCATCGACTTGCTCGAGCGGGCACCAGTAACACCTCCATATGTCCTGGCTCATGCAAGTAGAGCCCAAGGACACCTGCTTGCTCCAGGAACATAAAGAGCCTCAAACCATTCCATCAGGTCATGGGAATGAGGTCTATAATTGTTACTGGTATCTGGCATATCAAATATGACACAGGTAGCTTGCCAGGCTCTGCCGTGCGGGTAGCATACTCTTGTAGTCATCTCAAAATTCAGCATTTATTAATGAACTGCGTGGCCGGACTGTGATAGGCTGGTCTGCTGGGTGGAGTTCTGAGGAGTGGGAAGTCGGATGTGGAAAATGGAGGTCCTCATGGAGTGGGGGTCGTCTGGCTTGTTGTGAGGCTCTGCTGGGGTGGCGGGCCAGGGCTAGAACCTGCCATCCCTCCCGGGTGCCTCATGAGCGGCTGGGCACCGTGAGAGCCAGTAGCAGCTCTGCCCCATGTCTGTCTCTCCCCCCCCCCAGCACCGCCAGGAGTAATTCCTGAGTGCAGAGCCGGGAGTGACCCTGCGCACAGCCAACAAACAAAAGAGGCTACAGGACCTTAACAGTTTGGAGCCCCTGAGCACTATCGGATGCAGCCAAGAATCCAAAATAAAATAAAATATAAAATACTAAAGGGTCGGTGGGAGTCAGAGGCTAGGTAAGACAGAAAATGGAACAGTGTGCTAACAATTGTGAGGGTACTAATGCCAACCTAGAACTGAGCATTAAATAGAGGCAAAAGGATACACATGACAACCCTTTAATGTATGTTTTGTAATCCATAGTCTGGAGAGGAAGGAAAAGAGAAAGATAGAGAAATGGAAAGAAATAAAGAACCTGCCATGGAGGAGGGCTGGGGGGAGGGGAGGGAACCGGGACGTTGGTGGTGGGAGATGGGCACTGGTGGCGGGATGGGTGCTGCTACACTGTACGACCAAAACCCAAATATGAACTTTTTAATTGTATATCTTTGTAATTGTAAAAATAAAAAAATTAATTAAAAAAAAAATAAATAAAAAATAAATAAATAAATAAAAAAAAAGAAGGAAAAGGACAGATATAGAATTACTGCATTCATTAATAGGATATAAATAGATACCAGTGTTTTACTAAATGTGTGAAATGGTAATGGCATATTAAAACTCATCATTGAATATACAAAAAAAAAAAAAAAAATACTAAAGGGTCATAGGTCATTTGTCTTCCAACAAGCCGCAGGGACTCAGCTGCCTGGTTCTACCAGGAGAGCTCCCGCCTCGGCTCCAGCCCAGGAGCACCAACCTAGGCTCTCCATCCTTCTATGTTTATTTTATTTTGGGTCACACCCGATGCTCAGGGGTTACTCCTGGCTCTGCACTCAGGAATTACTCCTGGCAGTGCTCAGGGACCATACGGGATGCCGCGGATGGAAGCCGGGTGAAAGGCAAACGCCTTTATTAAGTTTCAATAAATACTTAAAAACTGGAATATCAGTTACTTTTGATGATAGTGCTTCGATGCTCATGACTAAATTGTGTAACCTTTTATAAGATCCAGGGCGGGCCGGAGCCACAGCACAGCGGGAGGGCGTTGGCCTTGCAAGCGGCCAACCCGGGATCCATCTCCGGCATCCCACATGGTCCCCGGAGCACCTCCGGGAGTGGTTCCTGAGTGCAGAGCCAGGAGGAACCCCTGAGTGTCGCCGGTGTGGCGAAAAAGAAAACATACAAAAGAAAGATCCAGGGACGGGAGCGATAGCACAGGGTCTGAGTTCCTGGCACACGGCCGACCCGGGTTCGGTCCCCGCATCCCACGTGGTCGCCTGAGCACCCATGAGTGATCCTGAGAGCAGAGCCAGGCGCAGCCCCTGAGCACCCGCGGTGTGCCCCAAAAGGGGGGACAAAAGATTCCAGGAAAACCCAGAAGCGCCCCACCAGGACCACCAGCCCTGGGCCAAGTTTTGCACCTTGACTCCTGACCTCCGCGGCCAGCAGGGGGAGGTGCGGCCGCCGGATGCTAATGAGCCGGGAGGCCCCGCCCCGAAGTGGCCGCGCGGGGGCGGGCCTGTGCGCTCGGCCGGCGGCCGTGCGGGAGCCATGGCGGCTGCTGGGGCGGCGGCGGGGCCCGCGGCTGCGGCTCCGGGGAGCCCCGTCCGTGCCGGGGGGCCGCCGCCGCTGGCCGCTGGGCCCCTGCGCGGGCGGCTGAGGGCAGCCGGGCGCCCGCGGCCCGCCGGCGGCCGCGCGGGGAGCTGGTGCAGCCGTCGGTGAGCGAGCTGTCGCGGGCGGTGCGCACCAACATCCTGTGCACGGTGCGCGGCTGCGGCAAGGGTGCTGCCCAACGGGCCGGCGCTCAACATGCACCTGGTCAAGAGCCACCGCCTGCAGGTGAGCGCCCGCGCCGGCAGGGGACGCGGCTCTGCGGCCCGGCCCGGCCCAGCGCAGCTGCCCGCCGGCGCCTCGGCGGGCCCGGACCCTCGTGGGGGCGGCGGCGCCCGGGTGGGCCCGGCCGGTTCGGGAGCTTCGGCTCCCGCGGGCCGGCGTGGCCTGGCCGCCCCGCCGCGCAGTGGCCGCCGGTGCCCAGGTAGGTGCGGGCCTGGCCCGGCTCGGCCGCCGCAGCCGAGAGCCGCGACGCCCAGGCGAGGGCGGACCCCAGGTGGGCAGTGCGCGAGCCGGGAGAGTGGACTCCGCTTGCACGGCGGACTTGACCGTGTTTCCTCCCGCACATGCCTCTAACCCCCTGCCGGGTTCCCCGGGGCGCGCTCGTGGTGGCCGCCTGTGGCTCGCTGACCTCCCTGGCCATGCTCCCCGGGGACATGTGCTGCCCAGGGCTGTGCGGCCCTTCCTGGCGCTCCGCTGGTGGTTGGGTCAGTGCAGGCGCGTCGGCGGGAGGCGCGCAGCGATCCCGAGGGCCAGGGATTACTGGCCACCCTGGCGGTCAGTGTTCTGGGGCCGCAGGCCGTGCCCAGCGGTGCTGGTAGCTTGGACTCCTGTACCTCGTTAGCCCCTGGCCGGTTCTTACCTCCCGACCCTTTTTCTGCGTTGCGCCTTGGAGGTGTGTCTCTCTGGAGACTTGGCGATGCGCCTCCCTGAGGGTGCCAGTGTCCGCACTGAAGGGCTGTGCCTGCGGAACGCGCAGGTCCCCGACGAAGCTGCAGCCCGCGGAGGAGACACTCGGACCACTGCTGAATTCAAGTATTATTCTTGACACTTGATATTCTCAAGTAATTAGAAGGATCTGGCACCCAGGGGTTTTAAAGCACCCATGTTGGGTCCTGGATCCCGTCCCAATAGAAGAATCTTTCTAGCAGGGCCGGGGGGGAATGCCAGCCCACCACCATACCAGAAATCTGCATGGAACTTAACCCCCAAAATGTTCCCAGCCTGCTGTTGGCTGAAAACCTTCCTGAGAGCAACAAACACTCAGGACAGATATGCTGGGCTGTAGAGGCTAAATTCTTACAATACCGTAAGTTTGCGGACAGAGTGTTTAGAAAGTCACATTTCTAGTCTGGTCCTATATTTTCTTTTTTTTTAAGTATCACTTCACTTGTATCACTTGTCTTCCCATTGATCATCGATTTGCTTGAGTGGGTGTCTCCATTCTTGGGAATGAGGTCCATTTGTTACAGATTTTGGCATATCAGATACACCATGGGTAACTTGCCAGGCTCTGCTGTGACTCTGGGTTCATCCCAGGGGGCCCAGTCTTTTCTATGTCAGACCATCAACAACCAGGGCCCATGGGGCAGAGCCCTGGGTGTAGACAAGCCTGTCTGCCACCTGCTGACACAGCCAGGCACCACAGACACACCTGCAACACCTCGAATTCACACATTGATGTAGCCTAGCCAGTACCCCAGTCAAGATACAGAACAGCTCATCAGCACAGAAAACGTCTTCATACCTCCTAACAGCCCTTGCTTCTTTTTTTTTTTTTGGGCCGCGAGGCGTGCTCAGGGGTTACTCCTGGCTCTTTGCTCAGGAATTACTCCTGGCGGTGCTCGGGGACCATATGGGATGCTGGGGATCGAACCTGGGTCGGCTGCATGCAAGGCAAAGCCCTACCCGCTGTGCTATCGCTCCGGCCCCAGTCCTTGCTTTTTATGCCTCTCATTCAGGCGACCGCTCTGCTGCGTTCTTTGTGTTAATTTTACTTGTAATAACAAGATTGCACAGGCAGTGGTTGCCTCTTTTCATTCAGCATAATGTTTCTGAGGTTCATCCCACATTGTTTTTTAATAGACGTTTGTTCCTTTTTTGGTCTTATATTTCTTTGATAGCACAAGTTTATGTTGTCTGTTTACGAGAACAGCTGCTTATGAGTGACCCGCACAGGCAGGCCGGTCACCTGCAGTTCCTGAGTGGTTCTTATTCTAATTATTCTCCACACCGTGCCCCACCCCAGCCAACCGTGCCCCTCCTAACTTGAATGATGGATCATCAAACCCTCCGGAGGGTGGTGGGTAAAGTAGGGAATCTGGAGTTCTGAGGAATGGCACCTACACTGCCTCTTATGTGGGAAACTCAGCTCCATATCCTGTAGGTGGGATCCATGAAGACAGGGAGAAATGGACTTTTCTTTTCCCCTTGTTTTGGACCACACCCAGTGATGCTCAGGAACCATACTCCTGGCTCTCTCCTGGGGGCTCAGGGGACCGTATGGGAAGCTGGGAACAGACCTGGCCTTGTGCAAGGCGAGCAGCGCCTACCTGCCGTACTGTCTCTACCCGAGAAAGGAACATTTCTGGTCATAGATTGTTTGAGAGCATAGAAGGGGCCAGGAGGACCCCAAAGAATCTCTTACCCATGACATCTGTGGTTTTAAAATGCGGCTTAGAGCACTGTCCTTCGCCTTTTCCTGCTGTGGCTCCATTGCGTGGTTTTCATCTGAGGTCCTCCCCATGGACTATCCCAGAGGCCCTGTAAGGGACCAGATGGCCGCAGTTGAAATGCTCATGGAGGTTTGTGTATTTGACTCCAGGATTTGCTCTTAACGATAAGTCACAAAGTTTTTCCCCCAAAGGAGAGACTCCAGATTCTACAGACCCTATAGTACGAAGAGTTCTAATAACATAATAAAAAAATGACCAGGCAGATTCTTTTCCTTGGATTCTTCCTTTGAGGGCAGTCAGCCTTCCCAGAGCGAGAGCAAGCCTTGTTGCAGTCTCCGTTCCTTTTCCTCCTGTATATTTTACTGTTTCCCTGCTCTTCCCTCCTTTTGGGTCCTACAAATTATTTGCTCAAGTGTTTAATAAACATGTACCCCAAAGGGGCCAGAGGCGATAGCCCAGCGGGTAGGGCGTTTGCCTTGCACGCGGCTGGCTGTGCCGGCCTGGGTTCGATCCCCGCATCCCATATGGTTCCCCGAGCACCGCCAGGAGAAATTCCTGAGCAAAGAGCCAGGAGTAACCCCTGAGCATCGCGGGTGTGACCTAAAAAAGAAAAAAAAGTACCCCAAAATTCTATTGTTCATGTCCAGTTTTTTGAGATGTGTGCACAGGAGAACACAAAAGGCATGATAAATTAGGAACTTGGAATCTACGTGGCGCTTCAGAATGGAGCCATCGCTTGTCGTTGCAGCTTAGGCAATAGTCTTCGGTCTCCCCTCCCGAGGCTTCGCTCTTGCGTGGGGAGCTTCTCCCATCAGTGTCGGTTGCTCCTGGTAGGCCCACTGACCACACCTGCAGCCACATGCAAGGCAAGCGTCCCAGCCGTGTCAACCCCTGGG
The DNA here is from genome assembly GCA_021461705.1 of Cryptotis parvus. Taxonomy (NCBI): domain Eukaryota; kingdom Metazoa; phylum Chordata; class Mammalia; order Eulipotyphla; family Soricidae; genus Cryptotis; species Cryptotis parvus. The sequence continues at coordinate 3,081 of JAJIBD010020030.1, read as the reverse complement.
CCTGTCCGCCATGTCTCATCGTGACTAGTCTGCCCTTGGAGCTGCGCCCTCCAGACAAGGAGACACAGGCTCCGGCCTGGAAGTGGTGTTAGGGCGCGGCGCTGTGCCCTCCGGAAGCCAGGGTGACTGAGGCAGGTTGTGGGACCATGGAGCTGATTCGTTTCCGGTTTGGCTGTCTGTAACATCTCGCCCTGGCGTGTGGTGCGTCTGGTGTTGATGACCCCTTGAACACTGAAAACGTTCGAGGTTTTGATAGGATCAGAGCTGTACTGTAGCGAGTTGAATCTGACAAAGTGCCAACGAAGCATTACGAGTTCAGGAATGAGTTAAGAGGATGATGGCAGAGTCCAAAGAGTCTGTCAGTACCTAACTATTGATGGAGACAGTGAGGAAGGAATGTGGGGGAGAGGTTAAAGACATTTACAAATAGAAGAGAAGAAAGCAACCAGCGTGGTCTTTAGCGGGCCAGTGGATAAACTCACCGCCGTGATAGGCTGTTATTCAGCGTGGGAAAGGAACCAGCGCTCGAGCCATGAGAGAGACAACGGAGAGGACTTCAGTACTCGTGACTTCGCGTCGATGCTGCTCTGAAACCGTCGCCAGCTGTGTGGGCCCCGCACTAGGGGCCTCCTAGAAGGCAGAGAGAGCGGAGACAGTGCTTGTTGTGTTTGTGGGTTCACTGTTTTGCAGCTTGAGAGAGAGGCGGGGTGGCAGACCCTGGACCTCGCACCTGCAGGGATGTGTTCCACCCCTCTGACCATCCGTACAGCACAGTGATGGGAGCCTGGGAAGCGCCAGCAGAGCAGCGGCGGCTCTGGGTGATTGTTGCGTGCTGGTGTTGGTTCCCTCTGATGGGCGGTGTCGGTAGCCGCTGTTTGGGAACATGAGGGGTTTGGGAGTGTTGGAAGGATTGCCATACAACTGAGTGCTTTAGCAGGAACCCTATAGGCAGAATTATGGGACATTTGACAGCCGAGAGCAGAGAGGGGCCGGAACCAAAGAGGAGTTTAGTAATGATCAGGTAAGTGAAGAATTTTGCTTGGTCCTGTCCCCATGTCATTCTGGAAGACATGAGGTGGGCTAAGACAGTATTTTTTAAAATTTTTTATTATAGCACTGTGAGATATACAGTTATGAAGTAGTCACGATCGGGTCTCCGTCATACAAGCGTTCGGCACTTCGTCCCTCCACCAGTGTCCCCACATTCCCTCCCCCCCCCCAGCCTGCTTTTCTTTTTCTTTTCCTTTTCTTTTCTGTCTCTCCTCTCTCTCTCTCTCTCTCTCTCTCTCTCTCTCTCACTCTCTCTCTCTCTCTCTCCCTCTCTCTCTCTCTCTCCTCTTACACGTTGTGTTTGCCCTACAGACATTTAGTTTATCATGTACGTTCGTGTATATTCAATGCTGAGTTCTAGTCTGGCATTATCGTTTCCCACACTAGTAGATGTTTGTAGATAAGTTACTCAGATTTTGCATTTCCTCTAAGTGTTTCAAGTCATTTAAGGTCCAGTTTTGAATGATATGATATAAATAATCTTTGAGATGAATTAACCACCATTAATTATGAAGAAAGCTAGCTTATGAAGAAAGATAGCTTTCTTACCAAATGTGAACACCTATTTTTCTTTTGTATACAGAGATCTTATTCTTAAAAAAAGTGTAAAAGTGACTAACAATTCTCATTGTGTTTTGGTGCTGGAGTTTATCATCTAAAGGTTTTTTTTTTTCTTTTTTTGGGTCACACTTGGCAATGCTCAGGGGTTTCTCCTGGCTCTGCACTCAGGAATTACTCCTGGCGGTGCTCGGGGGACCATATGGGATGCCGGGGATCGAACCTGAGCCGTGTGCAAGGCAAAATGCCTTACCCACTAGGCTATCACTCTGGCCCCCATCTAAAGTTTATTCAATTCTACATTGAGGTTTTATTGTCTTCCAACATTAGGCTTATTTTGTTAATAGTGAGTCTACCTGATCTTCCAGAGTCTACCAGATCTCTGTATACGAAAAGAAAATAGGTGTTCACGTTTGGTAAGAAAGCTATCTTTCTTCATAAGCTAGCTTTCTTCATAATTAATGGTGGTTGATATCCGAAAGTCTGGAAGAAAATGCCGTGCCTCAGGTAGCACGCCTTGGCTGCTGTCTCAGAGTGCAGACCAGGGGCGGATTCTTAGATCTGGGTCTGAGCCCAATAAAGTGGCAGTTAGATGAGACTGTCTGAGCTGGACCCCATGCTGAGCTGCACAAGGAATCCTGAAGGTGAGGACGGTCGGCGGGTGCGTGAACTGACCCAGGCCACGCTCTGAAGCCACGCTCAAACGGGGAAGCAGGGGCTCGCCTTCCACGGAGAGACTGCCACTGCCTTCAGGGCAGTCATGGGTGAGGTGGAGCTGTGCAGGGAAACGTGAGGGTCCAGGGTGCTGCCATGCCTGAGGCTGACCCCAGCACCACCGAGTCCTGAGTACTTCTGGGTGTGGCCCCGAAACTAGTAGAAAAGAAGAAAGCGGGGGCCAGGCGATAGCTGGGGGTAGCTGCGTTTGCCTTGCATGTGGCCGACCTGGGTTCGATCCCCGGCATCCCGTATGGTCCCCCAGTACCGCCAGGCGTAATTCCTGAGTGAAGAGCCAGGAGTAACCCTTGAGCATCGCCAGGTGTGATCAAAAAAAAGAAGAAAGGGTTCAAGCGGTATAGCGAGGATGGCATTTGCCTTACACAGGCCAACCCGAGTTCAATTCCCAGCATCCCATATGGTCCCTTGAGCACCACCAGGAGTATTTCCTGAGAGCAAAGCCAGGAGTAACCCCTGAGCATCACAGGGTGTGACCCAAAAGAATATACAGTGAGTTTAAAAATAATAATGAAATATGATGACTTGGGGCTTGGTTTTAGCCTTTTGTGGCACCATTTGGTGGTTTATGCAGATCAAACTTAGTTTCATCTCTCATTAGAGTGCGGTGCTGTTTAGAGTTACTTCCCCTGCTTAATAAATTGGGCTTTGCGGTGCTGTTTACGGTCTCCGTTTCCTCCTAACGTGCGGTGTTTGCAGTGCTCTGTGGTTGCAGCTCAGTTTCGCATCTGCAGGTTCAAG
>JAJIBD010020026.1:0-12235 GCA_021461705.1 Cryptotis parvus | reverse complement strand
GTGTATTTCTAGATTCATACTTTACTACCAGATATGTATAAATTTAACCTACTGATGTGAATAATTTACCTTTCTCATGTTTACCCATCCACTTCAGACCCACAGCTGCGCTGCTCGGCCGGCCCCATGTGGAAGCAATCCATGGAGCTGACCTCCTGGTAAGGGCTCGGCCATCCCCTGGCCGAGTCCAACATTGCTCCAAGGGTTTGCTCTCATGGAGCGGGGAGAGACCATGCTGGCCGGACTGGGAGTGGAGTTTTTGGGCCCTGCCCTTTCCTCCGCCTCCATGCCAATTGCCCCGGAAGAGAAAAGACCCACCCAACGCCAGACCCACATGTCCCTTGGTGTGTGGCTGCAAAGTGGCTGCGCGATATTTTTATAGGATACTGAATTTTGCATAAGGTTCTTCCCAATTTCTTTCACATTTGTAAAGAATTTGGGAAGTAAACAGTTATAGACATGTTTTAACTGATACCAGTAAGCCTGGCAAGAAGCCAGAGCAAACCACACATCATGCAGTTAGTCATTCTCAACATCCAGACTCCATAGTTCCTCAGAGCTCCATCCAAGAGAAAACCTGATCTTTCCCCTATAAGTTTCATCAGTAAATGCTTGGGTTGAGAGCCTTCTACTGAGACTATACCACCTACACGGTAAAGCCTGGCAAGCTACCATGTTTTATTTACTTTTTATGCCAAAGACTAGTAACTATTATGGACCTCAGTTCCATAACCTGAAAAAATGGTTTTGGGCTCCTCCTGTCCCTGTAGCAAGTAGATGCCCTTGGTTGCACTTGCTTGTGACAGGACTAATGGAGATGTTACTAGTGCCCACTGAGCAAATCGATGAACAATGGGAAGACAGTGATACAGTGATGTTTAATATCAATAAAACAAGAAGCGCAATCTCAGACTAATGAGTTGGAAACACTGGCGCCTGCTCTTCGAGAAATGGGTACTGAGACCCAAGTGTAATTTTTCATAATCTTCCAGCGGTTTGGAGAAAAGGCGGAGCGGGAATCGGTCGGTTCTTCAGCACCGCGGCCGCTGGAAAGGGGTGGACGCTTCCCCCAGAGCTGCGGCTCCCTCCCTGCCAGTCGACGCGTGTGCGCCGTGGTGCTCCTGCACCCCTGGGCCCACGATGTTGATGCACTCAGCACTCAGGGTCCCCACCCCCTGGCCCCACAGGGAGGAGGAAAACGTAACTAAAAACGCAAAATCTGCCCTCCGTTTGCTTTTCCCAGTATAAGAATATCATGCATGTAAATACAGTAGCTTTAAAAAGCTTCTCAAGAGACTATTGAAATTCATTGAAATTTATCAAAATTTGTGGCGTACTAAATATAGCTATGCATCCAGCAATTTAATCTATTTCCTGAGGCAAGGGGTCAAGTTGAAAGCAGAGAAACAAAGGAGACGGGCAACAAATGATGAGAGGAATGGAGCGAAGAGGCCTAGAGGGAGCTGGAGGCACCACCCCCTCACCTGCAGTGAACCAGGACGAAGACTGGTTAGGAGATCGCCTCTTTGGCACAGCGGAGCCACCCACAATGCTGGAGAATAGCGTAACAGCCCGAATTCTCCACTTCCAATGTTCCAGCAGCAAAAGGCAGGGAGCCTCCAATACACTGAACCAAAAGGTGCCTCCCAGGCATGGGTGCCAAGTGTGCCTGCCGTGCCCACACTCATTGCCAGGGCGCTGTACCCACTCTCTCTGCAGAGCCCAGTCCATGAGGTGATGCCCACTTTTGCCTATTCAGAGATGATGAGACACAGTCTGCCCATCGCCTCCCTGGAGAGGTGGTTGACTTACTTAGCGGTCAGAGAAGGAAGCCCCGTGACCTGTAATGAATCCCCTTTGCAAATCCTCATAAGAAATCTGATGTATAAAATGACTTTGAAGCTGGACAAACCCAACAAATGGCCGGCTCTGCCTTTAACTTTGGTCAAGTTCCTTTAAGTTCTCTTTAACTATGAAATGAAAATAGCCCTTAACTTGGGGAGCGCTGTTACAGGGGTTACACAAATTGCTATGCTAAAATAACTAGGAGAGATCACGGCACACGACAGAGGCTCCATAGTCATGGTTACCATTCCTTCCCAATACCTGGCATTTCTTTCAAGTCTTTTTTTCCCTCTGGGAACATGCCTGCTGTCAGCATGCATTGGCTTGCCTGAGTTGGGCTACTGAATGGTCTATCTGTCTACTTAGAGAAACGGGAAGAAATAGAGTCAGACACTGAGCTTACTTGATTTAACGGTGGTTTTTTTTTTTTTGTTCATGGGTTATTTCTGGCTCTGTTCTCAGGAATTACTCCTGGAGGTGCTTGGAGGACCACACTGGATGGCAGGGATCAAACCCGGGTCGGATGCGTGCAAGGCAAATGTCCTATCCACTGTACTATCACTATGGCCCCAGGGTGTGGTTTTCTAAATTACTAATCCTATTTCTCATAGGACCCTACCTCCCTCTTATTAATAAAAATTTATTTATTTATTTATTTATTTATTTTTTGCTTTTTGGGTCACACCCGGCAATGCTTAGGGGTTACTCCTGGCTCTGCACTCAGGAATTACTCCTGGTGGTGCTTGGGGGACCATATGGGATGTTGGGGGATCGAACCCGGCCGGCACAGGCCGACCACGTGCAAGGCAAACGCCCTACCGCTGGGCTATCGCCCCGGCCCAATAAAATTTTATTATTGGGGAAATTGTCTACCCAAAAGTGTAATACTCAAAAGCAGAAGCTTCTATAGTTGAGTGGAGGTGAAAAAACCTCTAGAGTTTTGTTTTTTTTTTTTTTTTTTTTTTTGGGTCACACCCGCAATGCTCAGGGGTTACTCCTGGCTCTGCACTCAGGAATTAGTCCTGGCGGTGCTCGGGGACCATAGGGGATGCCGGGCGAACCCTGGCCGCAGGCGGCCGCGTGCAGGCAACGCCCACCCGCTGGGCTCGCCCGCCCCAGTTTTGCTTCTATGGAACATGAACATTCCCTGAATCAGTCTAAAAAACGCAGCAATAAAAACATGTATTCTGAAACCCAAATATGAACATCTTGGTAATTGTATATCTCACGGTGGTATAATAAAATGTTTAAAAACACATGTATTCTGTCATCAGTTAAGATCTATAATCTTGGCTTGCATGTGTATTGATTTATAAACCCAAACCCTCAACCGTAGAGGGTGAACCCTTCCTGCCTGCCCAGCACTTGTCAGCTCCAGCAGACTCACTAACATAGCGATTTAAATACCGATTTCCTTCTTTTTACTTCCTTATTGTAGAAGCAGAAACTAAAGAAGCCAGTGACCAGGAACTGCTGTGACTCAGTCAGGGCCAATTTAAAGCCTGAAGACTCAGGCTAAGGAGAGTGCGTCATACTGGCCAAATCTGGAAACAACAGATGAAAGAGCTGACCCTCTTTGTCCATAGCGCTGAGACTATAGCACTCAGTTCACCCAATATTTTTTTAATAGTAGTGTATTCAATGTTCTAGTTTATTAGTTTTTATAGAGATTTTTAAGTATTAGTTATTTTTTTTACATTTCCTTTATTTTATTATTATTATTTTTAATTTTATTACACCACTTTTAGAAATACAATTGTAATATGCTCATGCTCGAGTTTTGGTTCCACAGTGTTCCAACACCCATCCCTCTACCTGAACCCATCTCCCATCACCAATGTCCCCACCTCCCTCCTCCCTCCCACACCCCAACTACTTGGAGGGGTTCTGTATATCTTTTCTCTCTTCTCTATCTCTCCTCCGCCTACCTTTCCTACACATCGTAGAACTGTTTCCACTAGTTTGATGGACCGCGTGGCCGCAAGTGGCCGTGGCGACTTAGGGGCCTCATGGATCAGCGTCCGGACAGCAAAAATGGCAGCTAATGTGGTGGGTGGGTCTCATCCGGCTGCTTCTGGGACCCCAGAGGTGATGGGTGGGCCAATACCCAAAACCCATCTGTCCTCCTTTGGGGCCCCATGGTCAGCTGAGCCAGGGGAGAGGCGAGCTCCAGTTCCCCCAGCTGCGTCTGAGGCTCTGAATGCTATGGCTGGTCGCCCCAGGGCAGCTCCTGGGCGGGGTTACCTGACTCAGACAAAACAGAGAGGGGAAGGGGTGACTCCAGCCCCATCTGACAAATTCCCGGTGTTTCCTGCTCTGGGAGCTGCCTACCTGGGCTTGAACTCGTTTTGCTCTATTAATCTGGTCTTGAGGTCAGCGTCCCTCCCAGATGGACTCTAATGTGCTGCAGCATCTGGACAGCGAAAATGGCTGCTAATGTGGTAGGTGAGTCTCATCTGGCTGCTTCCGGGACCCCCAGAGGTGATGGGCCCACTCCCAAAACCCATCTGTCCTCCTGGGGGCCCCATGGTCAGCTGAGCCAGGTGAGAGCCAAGTTCCAGCTCCCCAGCTGCGTCTGAGGCTCTGCATGCTATGGTTGGTCACCCCAGGGCAGCTCCTGGGTGGGGTTCCGGGCTCAAACAAAATGGAGAGGGCAAGGGCTGACCCCAGCTCCATCTGACGAATTCCTGGAGTTCACCCACTTCTTCTGCTGAGAATGATCCTTTAGTCAATATGTATTGTATCACCATTGCCCTTCTGCTAAACATAATCAACAAAGGTTGAGACTTTTCCATCAAAGATAAAGTGAAAACTTTAAGGCAGAAATCTATTTATAAGCTGTCTTGTCCTTAATTAAAAATGGCTTTAAAAATCTCCTCCTTCCTTAAATAATAGCTTCAAAACTCCATTAACTACAGTTGATTATTCACTGAGACCCTTTTCTGTTTCTAATGACTTCGATTTGTAAACACCATTCAATAGAACAAAATGTCCCCAGCATTTTGTGAAAGGATCACTATAGAATCTATATAAACTATCATTTTATAAATCCACACATATTGCAAATCTTGATGGCAAGGACTGGTTTATACAAAGCTAGGAGAATTGAGATTACAGACAAAAAAATGATATTTAATGCTAAACATCAGGAGGAAATTGCTAATTTTTCTCCTATGAACTTCTTTTTAGCAAGGCAGGGGCTTATTTGTGCAGAAAGTGGCACAAACATCTATCATAGAGGGAGGCAGATTTACCAATTATTTTCCAAAGATAATCTCAATTGACAAAAATTCTATGTAAGTGGGGCCGGAGCGATAGCCCAGTGAGTAGGGCGTTGCCTTGCACACGGCTGGCCTGTGCTGGCCCTGGTTTGATCCCCGGCATCCCATATGGTCCCCTGAGCACGCCAGGAGTAATTCCTGAGTGCAGAGCCAGGAGAAACCCCTGAGCATTGCTGGGTGTGACCCAAAAAAGCAAAAAAAAAAAAATTCTATGAAAGAGAGTTTCATAACGGTTTGAGGATCTTCATATTCCTGAATCAACCAGATGCCATTGGGCTACACTGGCACGTGATAGGGTCCAATGGAAATGTTACTGGCACCCGCTCGAGCAAATCGATGAATAACGGGATTCAAGTGATCAGTGATGAAAGAGAGGGCCCCTGAAAGTATACCATAGGGGGCTGGAGTGAAAGCACAGTGGTTAGGGCATTTGCCTTGCACGCAGTTGACCTGGGTTCGATGCCCGGCATCCCATATGGTTCCCCGAGCACCGCCAGGCTAATTCCTGAGTGAGGATCCAGGAGTAACCACTGAGTATCACTGGGTGTGACCAAAAAAGAAAATGAAAGTATACCATGGATAGCTCTTTTCAAGAAAAAACGTGCCAGCAAGGGAGGGCATTTGTTTTGCACAGGCTTCGATCCCTGGCACCCCCTATGGTTCCCTAAGCACTGTCAGGAGTGAGTCCTGAGGCCATGCTGGGCATGGCTCACAAAAAAAAATTAAAAACAAATAAATGAAGGAAAAAAAGAACTTGCCATGCTCTTTCTAGAAAGGTGGGGATGGAGTGACAACAGGGGTAGGGTTTGCCTTGACATGTAGCCAACAGGTTTGCCTTGCATGTAGCCAACCCGGGTTCGATTCAGGCATTCCATATGGTCCCCCAAAACACTGCCCAGGAGTAAATCCTCAACAGAACCAGAAGCAAATCCTGAACACTGGCTATAAAACAAAAACAAAACAAAAAAGAAATAAGCCTTAGACTAACTGTAGATCTGAGGTTACCCCTTCTAAAGGGTAGAGGGAGATCCTTTAGAAAGGGTAAAGGAGGTAAAAGGATATTGGTGATTTGGTGCTGGGTATGGCAAGATAACACCGCAGACAGAGCAGAACCCATGCAATCTTGTAAACCAACATTAGCCGATTATCTATTTTATATATACAGAGATATACAGATTATCTCTAATATATATGCACTTTCTAATACACATATACATATATACATATATATTTAAATTCTCTCTAAATTGATCTACCCATAAATAGATCTGAAGATTCAATGCAATTCCCATTAAAATCCTAGCAGGCCTATTTGCCAAAACTGACAATCTGAGTCTAAACTACACATGAAAAATGCAATTATTAGCCAAAATAATGTTGAAAAAGAAAAGCAAAGTTGGAGAGGTTTTCTTTCTAATTTCAAATACTAAGCACAAGCAGATAATCGATAAAGATGATTTCAAAATAGATTCTCGTAACTGATTTCTATTAAAGGTGCAAAATTAGATGAACAAGGAAATAATTATCTTTGAACAGATGGTTCTGGGATAACTAGGCATACATTTCTGTGGGCTGAGGGTCATCTGTTTCAAATGTATGTCTAGAACAGATGAACCTCAGCCCTTACCTCCCACAACATACAAAAGTTTTATTTGAAGGGTGTTGGAACATTGTATGACCGAAACCAATTCATAAACAACTTTGTAACTGTGTATCTCAAGGTAATTCATTTAAAAATGAGTTTTCATTGTTGGATAATATAAGGGAGCAGGTACTAGAAAATCCATCTGATTTCCTTGTCTCTCACCCTTCCCACGTTGACCATTGCCCTGTTTCTTATTAACACTAAAGGAAAGAGGTTGTGTGCTTAATGTTAAACCAGGAGCCAGTCACGGGAGAATGAGAGAGAACAATCTCCAGGCCCTCTGAGCAAGGTCTCTAGAGGCTGTCACGCAGGTCCAGGAGGCAGAGCCTGTGCAAAGGCATTCCTTCACGCAGTTTCCCAGAAGCGAAACCACCAGCCCCCAACAACCCATCAAATCTCTGACGCCAGCTGAACCATCTTGTCCCTGGACCAATCCTCATTCCATTATCCACCTACCATTTTTCTAAAAAAACTTCCACATTATTCCTATGTAAATCTCAAACCTCAAGCTGAAAGAGGCTTTTTTGGGGAGAGGGCTGGGGGGATAGGGAACCAGTCCCCCATCTTCTGAGGCTGCTAACACCCAAATAAAATCTGTTTTTCTTGGGGCCGGAGCTATAGCACAGTGGGTAGGGCATCTGCCTTGCATGTGGCCGACCCGGTTCAATCCCCTGGCATCCCATATGGTCCCCCGAGCTCCACCAGGAGTAATTCCTGAGCAAAGAGCCAGGAGTAACCCCTGGGCGTTGCCAGGTGTGAACCAAAAAAGCAAAAAAAAAAAAAAATCTGTTTTTCTCACATTAGCTCTTGTCTCCTGAGTATTAGCTTTCGAGCAGTGGGTAACTGGATCCTGAATTTGGTAACTGATATCATGACATGTAGAAGCTAAAATGCTAAAAACTTGGGGCCGGGCGATAGTACAGTGGGTTGGGCATTTCCTGTGGGACCTGCATGTCGCAGACCCACGTTTGATCCCCGGCATCCCATATGGTCGCCTGAGCACCACCAGCAGTAATCCTGAGTGTAGCAGAACCAGGAGTAACCCTTGAGCACTGTCAGGTATGATCCAAAAAGGTAAAAAAAAAAAAAGCTAAAAAATCTTAAGGAACAATAGGAGAAATATCTTGTGGTTTGAGTTTTGTTTTGTTTTTGTGGTGGTGGGGGGGCACTGAGGCCATACTTGGCTATGCTCAGGGCTTACTCCCTGGCTCCGTGCTCTGGAGTCTCTCCTAATGGTGCTCAGGGAACCATGTATGGTATTAGGGTATTGGGGAGTGAACTGCAGATGGCGGCACGCAAGGCAGACACCTTAGCTCCTGTACTATCTCTCCTACACCTGGAGGAATATTTATTTTGTAGACAAAGATAAGAGAGGCTTTTTGTGCTCTTATTAAGTTAAAAATAGAAAAAGCAGATTAAAGAATTGACCTCCATCAATGATTTCAAACTACTGTTCATTAACTATTGGTAAAAAATACAAAGAAAGTCATAGAAGAAAAATTTTGTTTTGTTTTGGGATTTGGGTTACATTCAGCAACACTCAGGAGTTACTCCAGGCTCTGTGCTCAGAAATCATTCCTGGTGGGGATCAGGGGCCATATGGAATGTCAGAGATCAAACCTGGGTTGGCTGCCCGACAAGGGCCTTACCTGCAGTACTCTCTCTGACACAGAAGAAAGTATTTTAAATGCATGTTTCTAATGAAGGAATGATATCCAAAATACAATTAAAAAGTCTTACAGTTGGGAAATGTGCACTGGTGGAGGGGTGGGTGTTGGAACACTGTATGACTGAAACTCAGTCATGAACAGCTTAGGGTCTGCTCCATCACCTGGTGATTCAATAAAATAAAATAAAATAAATCCTACAACTCAATATACAGAATGCATATAGTTCAATTTAAAATGAACAAAATATGTGAATAGTGTTTCATAAAAGAATATTGTAGGGGACGGAGTGATAGCCCAGCGGGTAGGGCGTTTGTCTTGCACGCGGCCGGCCTGTGCCGACCTGGATTTGATCCCGGCATCCCATATGGTCCCCGAGCACCACCAGGAGTAATTCCTGAGTGCAGAGCCAGGAGTAGCCCCTGAGCATTGCCAGGTGTGACCCAAAAAAAAGCAAAAAAAAAAAATATAATAAAATAAAAATAAAAGAATATTGTATATAAATGTCTAACAGACATGTTAAAACATACCCTGAAGGAGCAAATTCCACAAAAATCACAAAAAGGGTCCAGACAGGTTGTACAGGGGTACAGGTAGGATGGTGCTTGCTTTGCATGCCCGATTTGATCCCTGGCACCATACCACATATGGGCCTTTGAGCACGGCCAGGAATGGCTGTAGGCACAGAGCTTGGAAGTAGTCTCTGGGCACTGCCAGGTTGTAACCTCCAAATAAATAAACAAACAAAGCTTACAAGGAAATACTGGATACTTAATATGTTACTACTGCTGTAACTAAAATTAAAAAAAGATTTTTAATAGCACATCATTGACAAAGATAAGGAGCAAGTGAAACTTCCACACTGTACTAGTGTGGGTAGGAATGTGAAATAATAGTTTGATAACAATGTGCAAGTGTCATAAAATCAGACATACATTTACTTTGTAACTCATCCCACTGCAAATAAAATTAAAATAGACTGAGATACTCATTCTCATCTATCATTTAGTAAAAATTCAAAAATCTGACTATACATTCAGCTGAATTGTTTTTTTGGGAAACCTGCTTTCTCATATATTACCAATGGAGAGGAAAATGGTTCAATCCCAGAATAAGAATTATCTAACAGTATCTTCAGGAATTTCAGAGCCATCTGTCTTCTTTAACCCCACAATCTTATTTCTGTGACAATTCTATAGGAACACCTGCAGATACACAAAAGACTGGAAACAACCTTCCACAGGATACTGGTTAAATAAATTATATTATATGCAGACAATAGAATGCCAGATGGCTCTAAAGATTAAGGATGACTTCCTTTGGAAAGATCTTCAGCATTATAATAAAAATAAAGATACTAAGAAGAGTAAATTTGAATTTTAATATTGCTTATATTTGAGTTGTTTAATGTGTACAGGATAAATAAAATACTAATAAAATGGCTAGTAATAAACATGCTTTGTATTACAGTCCCCACTTCCTGTTTTCTGCGGGAGAGGGGGACTAACTTTGGTAAAAGTTACTGAGTCCCTGATTAGAAATTTCTTTCTTTTCCTCTTTCTTTCCCTCATTTCTTGCTCAAAAATGGCATAGTTTATCTGCAAAGGGGTTTGGAAAACAGGAAGGATACTAGTTTCTTGGCTTGGGTAGGGAGCCAAGAAAGCTCCAGTTTGGATTTTTTCTTTTGCTAACTCTAGAGGTCTGGCATCCAGGGCCCAGGGAGCTACAGTAAACACAGGATCTGTTGAAGGGGTAGTAGAAGAATCACTCAGCCTTAAGGATGGAAGAGGAGAGTCTGCTCCAAAGCAATCCAGTTCCTGCTGTGACCATCAGGAAGAGTCTGAGCTAAACACATGGGCCCTTGCTTCAGTCTGTTTCTGAACTACCCTGTGCACCATTCCACACGTCCCCAGTGCATGAAAGAACAGATGCTGCACGGACCAAAGCCGACTGCTAGTACCTGACAATATGTGTGGCCCCAACTGTCTACTCTTGCAGCCAGGGGTTGGTTCAGGACAGCACCAATTGCTCTGAGTAGCCCAAAGTTGGAAATCAGGAAGGAAAGTTTCAACTACCTCTTCTCTCTGTGTAACAGTCACAGTTCTTCCAGGGGAGTGATTTCACGCACTTTATTCTCTTGACATCCACAAATCTCTCCTTTAAGTCTTTCAACCTTAAATACAAAAAATTATTTTAAATACGAAAGTACAAGGAAAGGAAGTTGCTCCGTTTAGTAATAAATGTAATTATTTGTCACTAAATAACAAGTTACAAATGTATTATTTAGGTAACAATAATTCCCACTACAAAAAATTTATATTTTCTATATATAAAATTTTCAGTCAGGGGCTGGGGAGATAGTCGGTTAGATCCCACCCTAATAGCAAGATCTAGGTTCTATCCTGGGCACAGCATGGACCCCTAAGAAGAATCACCAGGTGGGGCCCTGAAGGCCTGGGGCCTACTAAAGCTTATTTAAAGTATCATAAATACATGACAGCAGTAATGGCGCTGTTTAACACAGACAAGTCAAATACATACTCTATACAAACCTATAGAGTACCAGTTTGAAGTAGGTGTTCAGGTGGGATGTTAGTGTCTATACCAATAGTCCTCAGGAGGACCCAGCAGGTGGTGTATGTGCTCAAGTCCGGGTTGCTATTATATACAAATTTAATTTTGCTTTCTGGGCCACATCTTGTGGTGCTGAGGCTTAATCCTGGATCTGAGCTCAGAGATCACTCCTGGTGGGGCTTGGAGGACCATATGGAGTGCTGGATATTGAACCTGGGCCGGCCATGTGCAAGCTAAGCACTCTATCCACTATCCTATAGCTCTGGCCCCTATATATATATGTATTTAAATAAAATTTAAGAACAAACTAGACACTTACTACTTCTCCAAGCACTTTTTATCTGAGTCAAGTGATCGAACCCGATTTCGTAACGCCAGAATTTCCTCATCCAGTCTCTGATTATGTTCTTTTGCTTTCTGCAGGTCAACTGAATCTAAAACAGAGTGAAGACCACAGTTTATTCAGCTGGATCAGAGCTGCAGTTTGAGAGCACTAACAGACCAAGGCAGTGCTATTTCCTGCCCTTGTCAGTCCCATCAAGCCTGAGTCGGTGACTCTCAGCAAAGGAGAGCGTCAAGGCCAGTCGAACACTCTTCCACCAACTGAACGAAACAGAAAGCTTTACATTTCTCATTTCAGGCTTGAGATGAACTTTTTTTCAGTTTAGAATTTTGGCACTAGAAGCTGTCCTAGGAACTGAAATTTTAAAGCAGCTGAGCCTACCTTCTAAAAGTTAAATGGTGGAGAAAAGGACCTTTCTGGGTTTTCTATAGTATACCCTCTCTCTCTCTCTTTCTCTCTCTCTCTCTCTCTCTCTCTCTCTCTCACTCACACACACACACACACACACACCTCATAAACTCCTAGAAACTTCTGTTCTACTCATCAACAACAGGGTCCCCATAGATGACCGAGTGGTGGGCTGGGAGTAATGAATGGTCATATTTTCCACGTTACATCAAGTCCATTAATCAAACCCACCTTTCTGCCCACACTTCACTAGTCCCTTGCAGCTCTCACCACAGTCTCAATGACCCCTGCTGCCTGGTACTTTTCCTGAAATCATAGCTGTTCTGTTTCAGTCATTTTCAATTTAGCCATTTAAATTGAGTTTTAGTCACTTAGTCTCTCGTTTTTCTTTGTTGTTTTAAAGTCTCCTTTGCTTCTCAGTGGCCTGTTTCATTTTGTAAACCTTTATTACCTTTTCTTCCTCTATTGATAC
>JAJIBD010020022.1:0-17608 GCA_021461705.1 Cryptotis parvus | reverse complement strand
GCCAGACACGGCACAGCCAGAGAGGGATGGGGAGGGAGAATAGCCGGTGGCTCAATACCCCTTGGCCCAGACTCTGCTCCTCTGAGAGCCCCAAAGAGCATGAGAGAGAAGCCCTCGCCCAGAGAGTGAGTGAGTGGTGGTGGGCCCAGAGCCCTGAGGCCTTAGGCGGGCCATGGTGTGCAGTGGCAGCTCAGCAGGTGGCCAGAGGGGTGGTCAGGGCCCAGCTTTGCGGCTGGTCAGCAGGCACAGACAGGCGCGTCTCTGGGACCGTTGGCTACTGCACACAACCTGGCTGGGTTCCATCTGACTCTGGCCTCTTCTGCCTCTGAGCTCTTGGGGCTGACCTTGGGAGTCCTCGTTATGGCGTGAGCCAGTGCCCCTGCTGTGCTCGGAGATGCTCTTCGCCTTGTGGTGGCACGAGGCTCCTCGTCTTCCTCCCAGGCGGCTGTGCGAGCTGCGGCCCCTTCCGTCTTCTGAGTAGAATCTGAAGGTGGTTTCACTGGGGTCTCAGTTGGGTTTTGGGCGTCCTGCAGAGTGCCTGCTTCCTGCTGCTGTGCTGTGCTATAGCTGCCATGGCGTGACTGGCCCCTGCTCCGAGGGTCTCATGGCAGAGCTCCCCTCTCTAGACGCTTTTCTGTTTCTTTCTGGTTCACACCGGGGATGCTCGGATTCGAATTACTCCTGGCAGCACTCAGGGGACCAGGTGGGATGCGGAGAGATTAAACCGGGTTGGTTGTATGCAAGGAATATCCTCCATGCTGTGCTATTGCTCTGGACCCTCTCTGGGTGCTTGTTTTTTGACCTGCTGTGCCAGGCGGTGCTCAGGGCCAAGTGCATGGGGCCAGGACATTGCCCTGCCAATGTCCTGTCCCCCTTCCGGGAGGGTCAGCTCTGCCCCTGGCAACCATTTGGTTGGTACCTTCTCAGCACTGGGCGCCGTGGTGCGTTGGGATGCCCTCCCCTGTCTTCCTCTCTCTGGGGTGACGCCAGGAATCAAGTGGGAGTCATCACCCGTGGACCAATGCCTGCCCAACTGTCCTTGGCCCCTCTAATTCTCTGAAGGGTTTCTTGAGTGAGGCGTGGTGTGTGCAGTGGAGAAAAACTCCCCAAGGAGCTTCTCTTGGTCGTGGGACCCCACTGGCCATGCCCCTTTAGCTGATTCCAGGATGGCATCTGGGCGTGTGGGGACTGGACATGAGTGTCGCCACTAGCCGCCTCTTGGATTCATCCCATGTTTGGTTTGTTTGGGGGGGCACACTTGGTTGGTGGAGCCCAGGGCTTCCTCTTGGCTCTGCCCAGAGTCACTCCTAGCACGCCTGGGATGGCCGTGCATGTTGCTGGGATGAAACTCACCTCCCTGCACGGTGGCCAGCCTGGCCCCTTCCTGCTGCCCTTCTCTCCTTGTCGGCTAGCTGCACTCATTCCCATTGTCTGGTGATTTCTCACTTCCAGGGTCCACCTTCAGCTCCTCACCATCTGCCTTCTGGGGCGGTGCCGCCTGTGTGCCAGGCTGGGGGCTGGCGGGCACGCTCAATGGGCCTTCTCTCTGTCTCTGTCGTGGTGTGAGGGTGTTTCTGGGCACCCCGGGTTTGGGAAGGGCCAGGGCTCGAGGACCCCAGCTACAAGGGCTGCCAGTGGTCCTGCTGCTCTGGAGAGTGTCGCGGTGTTGTGGACGGGCTTCTCTGGACTCTGCCGAGAGCCCAGCTCCTCCTGGGGGCCCTTGCTGCATCTTGCTGGGCCCTGCAGTGCCTGGCCGGCCCTTCTCCTTCCTGTCCTACCTGCCTCCTGTGGCTGCAGACACGGGCCGAGTGTCCCAGGTCCTGTTTACGTGCAGCCGCCTCCCATAGGGCCTTTCCTTTTTTGGCTTGGCAGGGGGTCTCCTTAGCCCCTCCTGGAACTTGAGGGACCGCTCTGGGGGCAGCCCCGGCGCGGAGGTGGCATGTGCAGGAACGCTGCATTGTGACTGGCGCAGCCGCTCTGCGCGACCCGTGTTCCATGGATTCTGGGGGCGTCTGAGTGCCTTATCACAGCCCCTCAGTTGGCGGAGCTGTGTGAGCAGGTGCCGGGATTTGGAGAGCGTGACTGCGTTCCCGTGGCACCATGGGACAGTGTCCACATCCCTGTTGATACCGGGACGGTGTCTCCGGCTCCCTGGTAACACGTGGACGTTACTGGTCCTAACAGCCAGGCGGCTGCAGGGAAGGGTCACCTGCGTTCAGCTCCTGGTATGTCGGGGCAAAGGTAGTGAATCAGGAGTCGCCTGGGAGGGCTGGGAGCAGGCGGCCGTGGCACTGGTGGTTCTCAGGACCTGGGTGCGGGCAGTGTGCTGGGCTCAGGGGCCGTGTCTGCCTCCAGGGCTTGTGGCCTAAGCCGGCGTCTGTGTGCATGTGCTACGGGTTTGCCATCAGAGTTGCTCTGACCACCCAGAGCCAGGAGGTGCCTGCTTGGGACTGGGGGACTCCAGCTATGAAGGGCGTCTCATCCCTGCTGGGCCTCCTAGCCACCACCGTGATGACCTGCCTTTCCCTTCTCAGGGTGGCTCCGCCCCCGTTTACTGGGGTCAGGCGGTCACCACGGCCGCCATCTGGTGATTGTAACCCAGCGACCCCGTTGTGGATGGGCCGGCCCCCACACATTGTGTCTCTCATGCCCTTTGAGCCAGCCCGCCGGGTGGAGCTGGCACTGGGGTGGGGCAGGGTGCCCCAGGGTGGGCCACCTACCTTCCTGTCCATGCCCCTGATATCAGAGCCTGGGGCCTGTCCCTGTCCCCTGCCTACCCTCGGGCTGGGCACTGTCTCTGCTCAGAAACCTTTGTCCCTGGGGCCGAGGCGATAGCATAGCGGGTAGGGCATTTCCTTGCACGTGGCCAACCCAGGCTTGATCCCCCGGCTTGATCCCGGCATCCCATATGGTCCCCGAGCAGCGCCAGGAGTAATTCCTGAGTACAGAGCCAGTTGCCTGAGCATTGCCGGGTGTGACCCAAAAAAGGAAAAAAAGAAAGACCCCACACACACACACACTCAGCAGGGTGTGGTCCTTGTCCCCAGAGAGGCCCTGGGCAGGGTGATCTGGGGGTGGGAGGTGCCTGTGCAGCTTCCTGTGGGGCCCACCCCGCAACCAGCCATGGTCCCGGCGGGGCTCTCTGGCCCCCCTTTGCTGCCCCCTCGGCATGGCTGCAAAGGGCCGGTCAAAAGGTCACTGGCCCCTGCTTTATGGCCTGCTCCACGCTCCCACGCCCCAAGCTCAATAGGCCTCAGTCCTTGTGCTTGGTGGGCAGTGACAGTGTTTAGCCCGGAACAAGGGGGTGAGGTGTCCAGCAGTGGGGGACGAGGGCCCAGTCTGTCTCTTGTACAGTGAGGCTGAGATGGGCTGGGGGCTTAGCTGTCCCCCTCCTGCCTGGGCCCTGAACTGTGCATGCTGTGACCTTGTAGGGTTCCCTGTGTCTGGGTGTTAGTGCCCTGACTTGGAGTGGGGGCCATGTGGGGGTCCTCCTGGCTGGGGCCTGGCACACTTAGGGAGCTCAGTTTTAGCCTGAGAGGTAGGATGGGCTGTGGGGTGGCCTTGGCCCTTCCAGGTGGGCGACAGCGTTGTCAGCCCTGTCAGCTGGAGACAAGTGCGGACCCTCAGGGCTGGGGGTGCTTTCCTCATCTGCCTTCAGTTTCTTTTTTTTCTTTCTTTTTTTTTTTTGCTTTTTGGGTCACACCCCACGATGCTCAGGGATTCCTTCTGGTTCTGCACTCAGGAATTACTCCTGGCGGTGCTCAGGGGACCCTATGCCGTATGGGATGCCAGGGATCCAACCCAGGTTGGCTGTGTGCAAGGCAAACGCCCTCCCTGCTGGGCTTTCTGTTTGGGGAGCAGCTGGGAATGCTGAGCTGGGGTCCTGCTGGCCATGGGGGCTGGGTACCCCATGCCTCGGGTTTTTGGGACCTTGGTGCCTTCTCTCCCCTGGTGTCCTGCTCAGCTAGGCCGGCGGAGCTCAGTGCAGTGTGGCACGACCCTCTCCCCCCCTGCCCTCCTTTTGGAAGTTTGGGACTTTTGACCCACCATGTGGGTGACGTGATTGCACCCAGGGTGGTGGCTCTGGTGGGTCTTGGACACCAGTGAGCTGTGACGCCTCTCTCAGGACAGCCTCTGGCTGGGGTGAGCTGCAACCTTATGTATGCCCGCACTCACGCAGCAGTGGGGGCCTGCCTGCCTGTGGCCCTGTCCCTGTTTACCCCACTTACAGTGAGGCTGACCCTGAGCCACGTGGCGATAGACTCCCCACAGTCACCTTGCAGTGGTGGTGCATGGACCCCATGAGACTGCTCCTGCCTGAAGCCGGGCCTGCCAGGTGCCCTCTGCCCACCGCAGCACTGGGCAGCCTGGGGAGTACATGGGGGTGTGGGCGCCTGGGCACAGCCACGTCCTCCCTGGACCCCTTCTGCTTCCAACCGGCCCTGTGACCTCACTTCTTATGCCCCTGCCCCAACAGGAGTTTGTGGCCTTCCCCAAGCACCCTGAGAGCAGCCTGTGATGGTGTGGGGTCACCAGCAGGGCTGAGTTCAGCAGTGTCCACTTGTCCCCTCTGTTGCTAGGGCTTCTGTGGGCACTGTGCCCCTTCCACCACGCTTGGGGAGAGACTTCCTGTGGAACTGGAGGGTGGGTGGGTGGAGGGACTCCAGGGCCCACCCGGTGGCCAGCGCTGACTCACGCCCCCTCCTGGAAGTACCTTCCCCTGGGACCCGCCCACAGCCCCTCTTGTCCAAGGGTGGGCCGGACTAAAGCCCAGCAACCTCGAAGAGGAAAAGGCCACTTCCTCCGGCCGTGCTGCAGGACACAGCCCTGCCCCAGGGCCCAGCAGGCGCCTTCCCTGCTGGCCCACGGCTCCAGGCCAGTCCTTGGGGCCAGGTTTGGCTTCTTCCTGCCCGGCCACAGCTGCTTCCCTGCCCTTTGTGTGTGTCTGTGTGTTCATGTGGAGACAAGAGGGGACCCTGCTGGTGCCCCTACCCAGCTGTGTGTGTGTCTGTGTGTACATGTGTGTGCCTGCAGGCAGGCCAGGAGGGGCTGCCCCTGCCCAGCCCACTCTGGCTTCTGGACTCCGGAGGCAGCGGGCCCATGCAGGCCCCTCATCTCCACGCAGACACAGGCCTGTCTCCGACACCCAGTCGAGGTGCTGGCGGCTGCTTTTGGCTAGGCCTGTTGTGGCGGTTTCTATGGCAAGCAGACAGCCATCGGGCCAGCCCAGCCTTGGGGAAATGCCAGGAAGCCCAGCCCCGACCTGGGGGTGTGTCCGGCCGCCCCACTTCCTGCCTGCGAAGCTGTGAAAGCCAGGCCCAGCCTGAGGCTCAGAGGCTCCACAGCGCCCCCGCGTCTCCTGGCTGCGCAGTACCCCCTGACCCCAGCCCCATGTGCTGCCTGGATCTTCTCTGCCAGCTCCCCTGGCACTGAAATGGTCTGTGGGATCTGGCTGAGCCCCCTGGACCCTAGCTGCCGCACAGCTGTCCCGCTGGCGTCTCACCAGGGTCACTAACCAGAGTCACCGGGGCCTCATCAGAAACTCCCCAGGACGATTCTACTTCAGGAGCTTTGGGGCCCCTGAACTGCTTTTCCGTCAGCGTCTCCCCAGCTGAGTGCTGGGGTGAACTAACGCTGGAGGGCCCTTAGTGGACACAGTACAGCTTCCGGAGGAGGCACAGCCTCTTGGCCCCACCCCAATCCCCTATCAGGATCCTTGCAGGCAGCAATGGGGAGGGGCCGAGCCACCAGCCTCTGGGTTTTGTTGGTGTGACCCACAGGAAGGACAGGGAATGGAGGGGGGACCCGGCTTGGTACCCTCTGCCCAGACCTGCACCTGCCAGCAGCAGAGTGGCAGCCCACTCGCCTCTGCTCCCCCTCGGGCGGGTCAACTAGGTAACCAGCACTGACTAGTTACCAGAGATGGGCCAAGGGGCCCCGGAGGCAGAGCACATCCTGCCCCAGCCTGTGTGCACACGCGCACACCATAGCGCACATGCTTGCACATGTGTGTTGGTTTCCACATGCACCCCACCCGTGTGTCCGCTCTCCGGGTGCGCCTGCCCTTTGGGGATGCTGCAGCTGGGAGGCCACGCCCGTTCTCAGGAGTACCTCGATGCCCCCCCACTGCTGTGTGGCCAGCCATGTGCAGGGCCTGACAGCAGAGTAGGGACCACTCTGGGCTGGGTGGTGAGTCGGTCTTCGGGTCAGCAGTGTCCAGTCACATGTGCCCAGGCCCCTCGTGTGAGGCGCTTTCACTCCATCCATGCTTGCTCGTGACCCTCTTCGACACCAGGCCAGCTGTTGGCCTTCGCAAGAGCCCCCAGTCGGGCCTTGTGATTGGGGAAGTGGGGGAGAAGCTAACCCGCCTCTCCCCATGCCTGGTGCGTGTCCAGTCAGTGCTCCTGTAGCCCCTCCCAGTGTTCTCTCCCAGGGACCCTGGTTCCCCAGCACTTCTGCTCAGGCCGTGCCGAGGACGGGGTGTGATGGAGGCCTTCCAGGGCCCGGGCAATCTGCCTGCTGGCACGGGCCTCAGAGGGAGGGAGGTGCTTTAGTGAGGCCCCTCCGGGCAGAAGTGAGTGTCCCGGGCAGCTGCTCTTCCTCAGCCCCGGGGCTCGCGCCCACGGAAGGCAGATAATGTATGTGTTCAGTTCAGGGCCACAGGATGGGAAGGGTCATGCGGCCACAGTGGGGTGGCAGAAACACGGGCCGGGCAGTGGAGGGTGGTCTGAGAGGGAACAGCATCTTCATGTCCCACAGCACCCGACTCAGCAAGGGACAGTGGGGAGCGGAAGATGCTGGCCATGGAGCCCCAGGCCCTGCCAGCTTGCGTGGATGTACTCGCGGGGATCCCAGGGTTTCATCCACAAGACTGGCACTGTGGGGTTTCTTTAGAATCCCCCTGTCCCATTCCCCCAGGTCCCGAGGTGCTAAGTACAGCATTGCCTGGTGACATGTTTGAGGAACAGGAAGACCTCCCCCGAGTACCATGGTTCCCTTATGCCCACTCCTCGGACCTCTTGTGGGGCACAGGTCCCTGGGATTGGGAACACTTGGAGAGGTTCCAGGGGGCTTCCCCACAGCTGAGGGGCAGGGCCAGGGAAGTGGGACCTTCTGGGGGCTCAGTGCTTGGTGGAATCAAGCCATTTTAGGGACTTGGTATCCCCAAGCTACCACCAGTGTATGGCTAGGAGAAGTCTTGGGGTCCACCAGCAACAAGTTTTTCTTTTAAATATGTGTTGTAGGGGGCCGGAGTGATAGCCCAGCGGGTAGGGCATTTGCCTTGCACACGGCCGGCCCATGCCGGCCCGGGTTCGATCCCCGGCATCCCATATGGTCCCCCGAGCACCGCCAGGAGTGATTCCTGAGTGCAGAGCCAGGAGAAACCCCTGAGCATCGCCGGTGTGACCCAAAAAAGCAAAAAAAAAAAAAAATAATAATAAAATAAAATATGTGTTGTAAAATATGTGTTGTGGGCCGGAGCGATAGCCCAGCGGTAGGGCATTTGCCTTGCACGCGGCTGGCCTGTGTTGGCCCGGGTTCGATCCCGGCATCCCATATGATCCCCGAGCACTGCCAGGAGTAATTCCTGAGTGCAGAGCCAGGAGTAACCCCTGAGCATCGCCGGGTGTGACCCCCCAAAAAAAGCAAAAAAATAAAAATAAAATATGTGTTGTGGTTGGGGCCGGAGTGATAGTCCAGTGGGTAGGACTTTTGCCTTGCCCGCCGGCCCATGCCAGCCCGGTTCGATCCCCCAGCATCCCATATGGTTCCCGAGCCCCGCCAAGAGTAATTCCTGAGTGCAGAGCCAGGAGTAACCCCTGAGCGTCGCCAGGTGTGACCCAAAAAAGCAAAATATAAATAAATAAAATGTGTGTTGTGGGGCGGAGCAATAGTACAGCGGGTAGGGGCGCTTGCCTGGCACACGGCCTGCCAGGGTTCACTCGCCAGCATACCATACGGTTCACCAGCAGCCCCAGTGACCCCTGGGCATGGCTGGGTATAACCCAAAATTGCAAAATAAATGGTGTGTTGTGAGCTGAAGCCCACCTGTCTGGTGTGTTTGGGGTGCGTGCTGCACCCCAGAAGGAGCTGCCAGTTGGCCCCACACTCGGGCCACTTCACTCAGTGGCCTGTGGGTCCACGCTCTGCTCAGGTGGGGCTGCAGCCCTCCGTGGGGTCTCCTGGGGGTTTTGAACTCTGTCCCCAGTGTCTGTGGGGGTGGCGTTTGGCTTCTGGGGTGCCCGAGGCTGCTCCTGTTTGAGCTCCAGGCACGTCTCGTGTTGGTGAACTCCTGAAGGAATGGAGTTGGGGTGCTGTGGGGTCCCACAGATGGGCAGGAGTGAGGTTGGCATTGCCGTGCATGTGGCGAGGGTCTGGCCGAGCTGGGAGGTGTGGCTCCTCGTGTGCCCAGCTCCAACCCTGGCGACATGGGAGTGCTCACCGCGCCTGCGCCCATCATGCTCGCGGTTACCATGTCAGCACCTCCCCCTGGCTCCAGGACAGCAGGTATGAACGGGTCTCCACTGCAGCTCTGAGTGAGGCAGGGGGCTAGGGACCATACTTGGTGCCCAGGAGACCCTGTGTAGTGCTTGGATGGGACCCAGATAGCAAGGCCAGTTCTTGCTGCTGGGCCGCAGTGGGCAGTGTGCCCTGGGGCCTGAGTGCACCAACTGCCCCTGCCCCCCTCCATCTCCAGGCCCCCGTGTTAGGTGCGCTGCCCTGATGCTCACTGTGTCGCCTCTGCCACCCTCGCTGCCCCAGGGGTGTCTTACAGGATTCTGCTCAGGATTGCTCCTGGCTCTGCTCAGGGCATCATGCACCATGGAAGGGCAGGGGATGAAATAGAGTCAGCTGTCTGTGAGGCGCTGCTGCACCTTCCCCGGGCCCTCCCCTCTTCCCTCATGGACAGACCCTGGTCTGCGCGTGTGCTGGAATTGGGGGGTCGATGAGCCCACCCAGCTGGGGGTCAGCCTTCCTGGAGGACACTGTCCCTGGCGGCTGCCCGCTTGAGACCAGGCCGAGGGCTGGATCAGGACAGCCATATTCTCTCGCAGGTGCCCCTCCGAGCCCCCAGCCTCCATGAGGAAGACCGATGAGACCCCCACACAGCCCCCACGTCTTCAGAGAAGGAGAAGCAGTCGGGTTGGCTACGCGGCCTGGCCAGCCCCGCCAGCAAAGCGCGCCTGGGCCCAGGGCGGGGGCCGTGGGCAGGAGGTGGCTGGCACCCGTGGGTCTGACGTGGCGTTTCCCCAGAGCCTCAGCTGCACACACCCGCGCCAGCGTCTCTCCGCCTTCCGCCCCTGGTCCCCCGCCGTGTCCACCAGCGACAAGGGAGCTCTCCCCACACCTTCCAGCCCTGATACGGGACAGGTGAGGCCCTGGGGTCTGGTGGCGTCTCCGTGGGAGGGAGATGGTAGGGGGACACCCTTGTCACCCCGTGTCCTTCCGTCCTTGCAGCTTTTACTCCTACAAGAGCTTGAAGACGGGTGTGGCCCCCAACGTGGCCCTGGCCCCACCGGCTCAGCAGAAGGTGTCCAGCGGCCCAGCCTGCGCCACAGTCACCTCCGAATCCCAGAACCACTTGCCACATGTATCCAGCCGAGGAAACGGAAGCTGACTGTGGACCCACCGGGGGCCCCGACCCACCCATGCCTGCCGGTGCCCCCGAGGAGGACAAAGATCGGAGGCTGAGGTGGAGGTGGAGAGCCGAGAGGAGTGTGAGTGTGGTCTGGCCGCTCCCGAATGCTGCGGGCGTGGGGGGGTAGTGTGTGGGGGCTGCGTGGTGCTGGGCGGGGACCGGGGCCCGCTGCTGTGCCGACACTGCCCCGTCCCCTTGCAGTTACCTCCTCTGCTGTCCTCGCTGTCCTCGCCGTCCTTTACCTCATCCAGCTCTGCCAAGGACCTGAGCTCCCCAGGCGCGCGCGCGCCTGCCCGGCCAATGCCGTCCCGGACCCGCTGCCCCTGGGGACGCCCGTGGGGGGCTGGAGGCGGAGCTGGAGCACCTGCGGCTGGCCCTGGAGGGTGGCCTGGACAGCAAGGAGGCCAAAGAGAAGTTCCTGCACGAGGTGGTGCGCATGCGTGTGAAGCAGGAGGAGCGGCTCAGTGCGGCCCTGCAGGCCAAGCGCAGCCTCCACCAGGTGCCGGGGTGGGCGTGGGGGTGCTGGGGGCCGCCGGGGCTGGAGGCCCCCGCTGACCTGTGACCCGCCCCAGGAGCTGGAGTTCCTGCGTGTGGCCAAGAAGGAGAAGCTGCGGGAGGCCACGGAGGCCAAGCGCAACCTGCGGAAGGAGATCGAGCGCCTGCGGGCGAGAGAACGAGAAGAAGATGAAGGAAGCGAATGAGGCGCGGCGGCGGCTGAAGCGGGAGCTGGAGCAGGCGCGGCAGGTCCGGTGTGCGACCAGGGCTGCGGGCCGGGCCGCCTGCGCGCCAAGTACTCGGCCCAGGTAGGGCGGCGCTGCGGTGGGGCGGGCGGGGGTGGCCAGTGGTCGGACCGCTGACACGCCCTCTATCGGCGTCCTGTGTCCATCTGTCCCTCCCAGATCGAGGACCTCCAAGTGAAGCTGCAGCACGCGGAGGGCCGACCGCGAGCAGCTCCGGGCCGACCTGCTACGGGGCGCGAGGCGCGGGAGCACCTGGAGAAGGTGGTGAAGGGAGCTGCAGGAGCAGCTGTGGCCCAGGCCACGGCCCGAGCCGGGCGCCGAGCGCGGGGCTGGAGCCCTGACCGCTGCCTGCGCAAGCTTCGGGGCCTCGGGAGCTCCGGCCTTCACATTTGTCATAAGCTATTGAAGCCATCAGGAGACTCGGCGTCGGGGGAGCCCCGTGGCTCCTGGGACGGACCAGACGGGACGCCAGCCGGGCCCGCCCACCCCACCCGCGGCCACCCAGGACAGCGGCTTTTTCTCCAGAGTCTATTTTTTTCAGCGACAAGGGCCGGGTTCCGTGCAGCCACCCGGGAGGGATGGGCACTTGTTTCCAGCAGCAGGGCCGAGGGGGGTGGCCCGCGCTCGCCAGCAAAACGGCATCATTTCACTTTTCCTTTGGTTGGTTTGTTCATTTAAATGTCTATTTAGAACTGCACTTTGTCAAAAATCTCCTTTCTACGCCCCAGTTAACTGAGGTTTTTACTCTTCAGGCGTCGGAACGATTTCTCGGCGGCCCCATCCGAAGTGCTCGCTCGTGTGTTGGGACCCCCTGGTGCTTGGTTGAACAAGGGGAATCACAAGAAAATGAAAATGCAAAAACTGAACTTGGGGGTATAGCTCTGTGCCTTCCAGCATCTTGTACAGCCCATCCTGACTCTTGTCTTTTTTTTTACCCAAAATATGTCTTCAGTAGCAGTCAGATCTGCCCTATCAGTACGTTACCTGCATTTATTCCAAATAATCTCGTTTTACTCTCGACTGTTTATGCAAATTGTATAAGGTTTCTTATGCCCAAGCTTGAAAATTGATTTCCCAGTAGACGAGAGGCGGCAGCCCCCTGAAATCACGGTATTTATATGCGTGCGGAAGGGCGGGCTGGGTCTGCACCACGTGCGGACTCGGGACCCTCTCTGCGGGGCTGCCTGGGTTTGCGGGACGGTGGTGCCAGCCCCTTCTAAAGTGCAATGCAAAAGGGATGTCGTGCGCGGCGTGCGTTTGGACTCATTTTGCTTTTGTTTCCTGCAGTTTCTGGTGTGTGCATGGAGCTATCCCTCGCCCCATCCCCATGGGCATTATCACCGTGGCTGCAGCTCCTGGCCACGGCGGCCCCCGCCCCAACGCCAGTGCTGGGAGAGTTTGGTGCCTCTGCCCGAGAGCGCTCCCACGCCGGTCCCTGCTCTGGGGTTCCCAGCTCGGGAGCAAAGGAAGCTCTAGGTTGTGCGTGGGGGCACCTCTGCCTGCTCCCCCGCTGTCCTGCTGCCATTCATGGCATTGTCCCCCCAGTGTTGGGAGAGCTTGACCCCCCCTGCTGTGCCCTCCCACTTCCCGAGGGTCCTCCAGGCCGGGCCATGGACCTGGTGGGGTGGGGATGCACCGCGTCCCCCACCCCCCACCCCGTTCACCAGCAGCTCAGGGGGCGCCTTTCAGGAGGTGGCCTGGGCGCGACTTGGCAGGTGCGGGCACCCAGGTCCATGGGCAGGGCCCACTCTGGACGTGCCCAGCCCCCAGCGGCCACGGCCTCTTGAGGCCTGCCTGCCGAAGGAGAGAACCAACAGCAATAACGCATCGACGAGCAGCTAATTCACGCCGGACGTGTACATACCCCACACTCTTGTACATACGTGTACATGTGCTGGTCCTGTTCCAGACCCTTCCTACCTGGTTGTCAGAGTCGGTCTTATTTTCTGGGGTGTTTCCAACTGAGGGAGAACGTGCTCTGCCCCACCCCCAGTCACGGAGCCCAGGCCAGAGACCCCCCATGTGTCCCCCAAGGACAGACCCTGGGCTTGCCCGAGTGTCTGCCCAGCCGCCGTTGGTCCGTCCATCCCTCCTTCGCTGCTGCTAACGACAGTATGACTTACTCTACTATCCGAAGACTATTTTTATGTAATTAATGTATGCTTTCTTGTTTATAAATGCCTGATTTAAAAAGAAAAGCTGGTATAGTTCTCTCACTGTACCCCTGGGCCCTGGCACCCCGCACCATGCCATTGTACAATAAAGGACTTTGAGAGAACACACAGGGGCGCGACACATGGGTTGCCGCAGCCTGGCGCGCACAATGCACACACCTACACATGTGTGCATCTCAGCCTTTCCTGGGGTCAGGCAGGCATGGGCCATGTGGCAGTGGGTGCAGTGTAGGGGAGCATTTGTGAGGGTCTAAGGTGTGGGGGCTGGGCGGATATCCTGCACCCCAGGATAGTACAATGAGGAGGGCATTTGCCGCACGCGCCGACCCAGGTTCAATCCTGGCATCCCATATGGTTCCCTGAGCACTGCCAGGAGTGATTACTGAACGAAGAGCCAGGAGCAACTTCTGAGCATTGCCGGGTGTGACCCAAAAAGCAAAAGTGTGAGGAGCAGGTCAGTGAGTGGGTCTGAGTGCCTCTGAGTGTGTGGGCGGGGCCCTGGGCTCTGGGCTAACTCTCCAGGCTACCTTGGGTCCTCCCCACACACACACAGTTCAAAGGTAAGTGGTCTGGATGTCCTGCACACAGCACAGGACAGGTTTGGGGGTCCTGAGAATGGACATGGGACTGGGCACTCGGGAGTGCCAGGCAGACTCCATGCTGCTAACCCCCAGGCCTGGGAAGTGATGCCAGCCTGCGGTGTGGCCCTTTGGGCCTGCTGTGCCTGTGGTCAGAAGTGACAAGCCTAGCACCAGGCACTTGGGGTGGCGGCCACTGGAGCCCCTCTCCACGGAAAGCAGAACCACCACTGTTCAGTGGCAGCTGGGGCTGTGCCTGGGGGCAGCTCATGGCAGGAAGCCCACCCGCCCCACGGTGGCCCTCCCTGGCCCTAGTCGGCAGCAGCCTGTGCCTAGCCAGGCCACACTGCCTCACTCCTGTCTGGGGGTCCCAGTGAGAGGGAGCCCAGGCCCTCCTCTCAGGTCCCTCCTTCCCTGCACAGCCTGGGGCTGAACCATCTGTGCCCTGGCCCTGCCAGGCCTGGAGGCCGTGGAGCTGGGACCCCACCCTGGAGCAGGTGGCCCCGAGGCAGGGGGCTGGCCTGGCTGCTCGGGGCGCCCAGTGTGCGCGAGGTGTCAGGCCAGCTGGACTCGGCCTCTGCTCCTTCCCTGCCGGCAACTTGGCTTGCCCCTGCGCTCTCCTGCGGTCATGGAGGCCTGTTCTGGAAAGTTCCAGAAAGGAAGGGACCAGTCAGGCTGGGGTGTGTGCTCCTCAGAGGACAGAAGGTCCAGGCAGTGGAGAGGGCGGGTATGTGTACACGCCTCTACCCCTCAGGGGCCCTCTGCCTGCATGAGGCCCCTGAGCCAGACCCCCGGCCTGAAGAGCCACCCTCCTTGGCACGTGGGCCTGGCTGGGAGGCCCCACTGGGCTTGTGGCGGCGATGGACAGAGGGCTGGACACTTAGGGCCCATCAGGCTTGGTGTCCATGGGCTCTTGGCCAAGTCGCATAAGCCAGGATATGGCCACCAGGTGGGGTCAGGCCTGTGCCAGCACAGCTGTGTGTGCAAGATGCGTGTGCGCACGTGCTGAGCGGGTGCTGTGTTGACTGTGTGCTGGAGTGCCTGCTGGAGTGCACTATGCAAGGGAACACGTGTGTGAGCGGCAGGCAGCAGTGGGGCTGCCCCTCCCCCCACTTCCCGCTTCACACAGGCTGCATGTGCTCAGGGGCGCAGGGGCAGCCCAGAGGACACGGCGGCACACGCACACTCCTGCCCCCATGGATGCAGGGCCCAGGGTGGGGCTTGTAACTCAAATATTCCAAATTCCGGTTCCTCTGGCCCTGCTGTGGCACCCCCTATCCCCACGGGGATGCAGGCAGTGCGGGAGGGAGGGGGTGGGGCAGTGCGGGGAGACATGGGCAGTGCAAGGGACACGGGAGGGGAGGGTGAGGCAGTGCGAGGGACCAGGCAGTGTGGAGTGGAGGGGTGAGGCAGTGCAAGGGACGCGGGCTGTGTGTTAGGGAGGGTGAGGCAGGGGCGGGAGGGAGGGGCTCAAAAACAGTGCAAGGGGGAAAGATTCCATTGGGAGACCACCCAACCACACATCCACCACCCATTTGCTGCCAGGGATCCTGGGGCCAGGGAAGGGCTGGTCCCTCACAGGCCATTCCAGAGGGCCTGTGTTTTTGTTTGCTTTTGGCTTTTTGAGTCACACCCGGCAATGCTCAGGGTTACTCCAGGCTGTGCACTCAGGAATTACTCCTGGCGGTGCTCGGGACCTATGGGATGCCGGGGGATCGAGCCCAGGTTGGCTGCATGCAAGACAAATGCTCTCGGGCTGTGCTATTGCTCCGGCCCCTCCAGGAGGGCCTGTGCAGTCATTCACAAGCACCCTCTCCTGAATACCTGTCTGTGAGGGGCGCCTGCGCTAAGGCTCACCGACATACACCCAGGGTCTTGAGAACACAGGGGTTGAGGGACGCCTGTGTGCAGCCTGACGGCAACTGTGGGAGTCGTTTCCCCGGGACTGGCCGCGACCAGCTGCAGACCTGTGCAGCCGCTCACACAGATGCAGGTGCTGGAACGGCTGCGCCCCCAGCAGCCCTCAGCTAGCTGGGTCTGAGAGCAGCCCCTGGTCAGCCCAAACCAAGGGCAGGCTGTCCAGCTTGTGTCCGTCCGTGTCCATGTCTGCATCTGCGTCTCCTGAGTCCCCACTTCAGTGTCTTGGCGTGTCACCCCTACATCACTGCCGGCACAGTGAGTGCTCCAGGCCTCCTGTGAATGCTCCAGCCCAGGAGGACGGGGGCAGTGGCGGGGGTGGACTGAGCTTGAAGTGGGAAGGTCTTTGGCTGGAGTCCCCAGAGCCTGGAAGCCCAAGCCTGATGTCCCTGCGGCTCAGGGAGGTCTGGCGACTATGGGGTCCCCCAGGCCCCATTCCCTGGACGCCCCCACAGTTACGTGTCTCAGAGAAAATCTGCAGGTGTTTTGGGGCTAGAGGAAACTCCAGGCGGAGCAGCAGAGGTGCTGGCAGCAGGGCTGGGCTGCCCCAAGAGCCAGACCGTGAACACCCCAGCCTTGATCTCGGTCACTCAAGGTGGGGCCTGCTCAGAGAGAAGCAGGAGGGCTGGGCAGGTGGACGGACCCCAGAAGCAGGGCTGCCCCACCCAGCCCTTGCCTTCCTCCCTCACCCCCTGGGCTGTGAACAGGCTCTTGCTGGGTGGTGGGTCCCTGTGCCCAGGCTGCGGCAATGAGCTGCAGGGAGCAGACATAGCACAGGACACTGCAAGGACACTGCACAGGACACTGTCAGGACACAAGCAAGGACACTGTCAGGACACTGCACGGACACTGCACGGACACTGTCAGGACACAGTAAGGACACTGTCAGGACACTGCACGGACACTGTCAGGACACTGCACGGACACTGCACAGGACACTTTCAGGACACTGTCAGGACACTGCACGGACACTGTCAGGACACTGCACGGACACTGTCAGGACACAGCACAGGACACTGCATAGGAACTGCACAGGACACTGTCAGGACACTGCACAGGACACTGTCAGGACACTGCACAGGACACTGTCAGGACACTGCACAGGACACTGTCAGGACACAGCACGGACACTGTCAGGGCACTGCACAGGACACTGCAAGGACACTGTCAGGACACAGCACAGGACACTGCATAGGAACTGCACAGGACACTGTCAGGACACTGCACGGACAGCACAGAAACTGTCAGGACACTGCACAGGACACTGCACAGGACACTGCACAGGACACTGTCAGGGCACTGCAAGGACACTGCATAGGAAACTGTCAGGACACTGCACAGGACACTGTCAGGACACTGCATAGGAACTGCACAAGGACACTGTCAGGACACTGCATAGGAACTGCACAGGACACTGTCAGGGCACAGCACAGGACACTGTCAGGACACTGCATAGGAACTGCACAGGACACTGTCAGGACACTGCTCATTTCATTTCCTGCTTGCACTGGAACGTGCTGGTTTGGGGTCAGTCCTGGCGTTGCTTGGGGGCCACTTGTGGTGCCGGGGTACACCCTGGAAGCCGCATGCAAGGCCAGAGTGTTGCCTGGTGCTGGTGGAGAGAGAGTGTCGCTGTGGGGCACCCCTCTTGCAGGGTGTGACCAGGCCACTGTGCTGTGCGGCAGACTGAGGAGGGAGTCTGTAGTCAGGAGGAGGAGGGTGGGGGCAGACAGGACCAGAGGAGCTGGAAGGAGGCAGCCAGGACGAGTACCTGTGGGCACCGCTGCTGTTGGGGCCCAGGATGGGGGGTCTGGGGGCAGTGGGGCGTAGAGTCAAGGCTCCATCCGCCAGTCAGGGACCACATAAAAGTGCCGCGCGGGTTCGGAGGGCTGGGTTTATGGACCCATAGTGGAAGGTGCGCAGGCCCCTCAGGCTGGGAGGTCCAGCCTGTCCTGAGAAGCGCTCAGGGTTCTCCGCCGGGCGTCCTGGGGGAATCCTTGCTGCTCCGCAGGTGCAGAAACCAGGACGCGCTGGAAGGCGGCAGGCAGCAGCGGCCCAGGAAGGCAGGGCAGGTGACGTCCTCCACCTTGATGACGTACTCCCTGGGGAGGGGCCTCTGCTCAGCGCTTTGCTCCCCACCTCCCCCAACACCGGGTTCTAGGAGCCCAGCCCACAGGGCCCCACCCCAGTCAGGGCATGACGGGGGTACGCCTGGGGCTGCAGGAGCTCCCCCGGCCCATGGGGAAACAGGCGACCGCTCAATCGCTGGGGAAACAGCCCACTCCAGAGCCGAACAGGGCCCGGCCCACGGGGCGGCGGGGGCAGCGGGGGGTGAAGTGGGGAGAGGGAAAGCTCTTTCCTCTGCAGCCGCAAGCTGTCTGCAGAGCCTGAAAGTTGGAGAGGCCATAAAAAGAAAATAAGAAATAACAAAAGTGCGGTTGCCACGGAAACCGCCTCCCGCCGCCGCCGGGCTGGCACGCGAGCCTGGAATAAGCTCTCGGCCCCGAGCTCCGCCAGGAATGTGGCTCCGCTGGGGAGAACATTCCTGTGTCTGGAAAA
>JAJIBD010020021.1:0-14916 GCA_021461705.1 Cryptotis parvus | reverse complement strand
TGGGGGGGCATCCGAGGCCACTGTCCCTTTATTTATTTATTTATTTTTTCTTTTTGGGTCACACCCAGCAATGCTCAGGGGTTACTCCTGGCTCTGCACTCAGGAATTACTCCTGGCAGTGCTCAGGGGACCATATGGGATGCCGGGATCTAACCCGGGCCGGCATAGGCCGACCATGTGCAAGGCAAACGCCCTATCCGCTGGGCTATCTCTCCGGCCCCACCACGGTTCCTTTAGTAGTGCTCAGGGGACCATGAGGTGGTGGGGATAGAACCTCGGGCTCCCACATGATGCTTGGTATATGGCTGATCCCAGTTCTAACCCCCAAACACCACTGGGCTCACTCCTTAACAAAGAGAACAGGAAGAGCCCCTGAGTACCACCAGATGTGGTCTGAAAACAGGAGAAAAAGAGAAAAAAGACACTCTCATACCCCACCCTGGAAACCTGTACTCTAGCCCTTTGGGTCATCTTCGTGGAGCAGAGTGTGGGGGTTGGGTTGGTGATACAGCGGTACAGGGAGTAACCACGTAGGTGGGGGTGGATGCAGGTTGGGGGTCGGGTAATGGCAGTTCTGGACTTGCTCTGCCCAAGTGGGAGGGATCAGGCCTGGGCTGGGGG
Source organism: Cryptotis parvus (assembly GCA_021461705.1). Classification (NCBI taxonomy): domain Eukaryota; kingdom Metazoa; phylum Chordata; class Mammalia; order Eulipotyphla; family Soricidae; genus Cryptotis; species Cryptotis parvus. Next base: position 14,295 of record JAJIBD010020021.1, on the reverse strand, counting down.
CCTGGGGAGGCCCTGACTCAGCCCGATTCCCGACTCAGCTGCCCTTTGAGATCCCTTTCCGAGACCCATTACGTAAATCCATCCTGATTTAAGATCCAACCCTACCTACTTCTAAGAGGATTTAAGGGTATTTTCAGATTAAAATCCAGCACCAGCTAAGACCTTTTTTTTTTTTTTTTAAGGGCTCCGGGCTGCTCCAGCTCCTAATGAGAAAATGCGATCATCGAAACTACAAGAGATGCTCTTTGTCCCTGTGCGATTGGCAGGATTAGAAGCCCAAGAAACACCCCAGGGGCTGGACAGTTTGTGAGGCAAGGGGTGGGCTCTGAGCCGGTCAAGGAAGTGAGAGGTACAGGCCTTCTCTTTGAAAGGCCATTGGGTTAGAGTTGTTCAAATTAAAATGTGTTTGTCCTTTGACCTGGCAAGTCCAGGCACGTCACCCCCATCCCCCATTCAGACTCACAAATGTGAACAAAAGCATTCTTGCCAGAATATTACTGGCAGGATTATATGGGGCGAAAAACATGGAAGCTGAAAATGCCTATTCATTGGAAACTGATTATTTGTCAACATTGTTATGAAAAAAGAAATAAGTTTGCTGAATTAGTCAAAGCAAAAGTCTGTAAGAGAGGGTCAAAGGGTAGAATAGAAGATACATCCACTCAGTTTGTGCAGAAAGGCTCTGGACTTGGGTAGGGACACACACACTTGGAACAGTCTTAGGTGGGGGGCCTAGGACTTGGATGCCTGGGGCTTGGAGGGCACAGGAAGATACCCCAGGGCCAGGCTTCAAAAAGGTTTGCTTTTTTTTTTTCCCTGCAGGCAGGCATGATCAGAAATGAAGATTGAGGGTGGAGAGATAATAGAGCAGGGAAGGCCTTGCCTTGCCTGCAGGTGACCTCGGTTCAATCCCCAGCACAGCACACAGATGCTTGAGCCAGCCAGGAGTGATCCCTGAGCAGAGAGGCAGGAGGAAGCTCTGAGCACTGCCGAGTGTTGGGCCCAAAACAACAAAAATAACAACTATATAATAATAAAGACTGCAAGGCCAGTAACAGAGATTGTGGCAGTCTATATCCAGCCCTGGAGTAGGTCTCGAGTAGTGCATGGCCCCAGGTCCACTGGGAGTAGTCCCTATAGTAAACTAACATTGCAGATTTTTCTCTCAAATAAACTAAGCAGGGCCTGGAAAGACAGTGCAGACAGGAGGGTGCTGGCCTTGCAAGCAGCCGTCCTGGAGTTGGAGCCCCATCACCACTTACGTGTCCTCCAGCAGTGCCACGAGTAATCTCTGAGCTCAGGGCCAGGGGTAAACTCCGATCACCACTGGATGTCACCCAAAAGGCCAAAAGAAGAAGCTAAGTGGGCCGGAGCTATGATAGTGCAGTGAGTAGGGCATTTGCCTTGAAATGAAGCTGACCTGAGTTCGATCCCCAGCACCCCTTAGGTTCCCTGAGCACTGCCCGGAGTGGCTTCTGAACACAGAGCCAGGAGTAACTCCTGAACACCACTGGGTGTGACCCGCAAACAAAAAAAATTAATAAATAAAATAAGCAAGTCTCTGTCAGTCACCCCCAACACACACACAGCCCACCTGAAATTCACCAGACTTGTGGCCCAGCTGATTGGCCTCTCCAGGGCCCCCTTCCCACCACATTAACAGAAATAACCACATGTGGGTGACAGCAAGGAGGAGGGAGCCACAGTGAACAGTCTTAGGGCTGTGGACTCAAGTCACCCGGAGGGCTGCTGATTGGTCCCTGCTGATCCTGGGAGTGCCTCTGTGCTTCTCATCAGATGGGGGCAAGACTCAGGGGTAGGACCCCTATGTGGTGGGGAGAGCCTGGTCTTGGTGCCTGGCGAGGGATCTGGGCTTTGTAGATCTTTCGGAGGTGCTGGGGTGCAGAGTAGGTCTCTGGGGCCTAGCTATGGGAGAGAGAGAGAGGGAGAGAGAGAGAGAGAGAGAGAGAGAGAGAGAGAGAGAGAGAGAGAGAGAGAGAGAGAGAGAGCCAGGAAGGTCCTGGACTGGTGTTGCTGAGCTGAGTCACGCCGGCTGCCACCTTCTTCTTTGATGTCCCCAAGCTCTGACTGCTGAGGGGCCGGATCAGTCCTTGGCAGAGCTCTCCTGGGACTTCAAAGGTGGAAAATTGCCCTGGGAATGTTCTGGAAGGCGCCCTGTGAGTGTGAACAGCGGGAGGGGGGGGGGAGAAGAAAGATCAAAGTGGGGCCAACCTTAGGCCCTGGGCTGGCCAGGGCCCCTGGCCCAGGAGCACGGGGCTCTTCTGAACACACCCTCCTGTCTCTCCTTGCACCTGTGGGACCAAAAAAGTAAAGAGTCAAAAAATTAAAAAAATGGATCTATTCTGTGACCTCCCCTTCAAGGCTTCTTTAGTTCGGAGCAGGAGCTGTGTCCAGAGGCCTTGAGAGAAGCCAATGGGAGGCTGTGAGACTACCTTAGAGTCACAAGGGTTGCCTGGCTCTGCCTTCACTGGGAGGAAGGAGGAGGAAGACTTGGAGGAAGACAGGTGAGAAGACAGAGGGAGATACACACACAGACACGTATGTATGCATATATACAAACCAAGTGTGGTTTTTTTTTTTTTTTTTTTTGGGTCACACCTGGCAATGCTCAGGGGTTACTCCTGGCTCTGCACTCAGGGATTACTCCTGGCGGTGCTCGGGGACCATATGGGATGCTGGGGATTAAACCCGGGCCGGCACAATCTGGCCAACGTGCAAGGCAAATGCCCTACCCACTGGGATATCGCTCCGGCCCCAAAAACCAAGTGTGGTTTGAGGGCCACACTCGGCAGTACTCAGGATTTACTCCTGGCTCTGTGCTCAGAGATCATTCCAGGAAGGCTCAGGGGATCATATGGGTGCCAGGGATCCAGCCTGGTTCACCCGCATACTGGGAAGCACCTTCCCAGCTGTTTGGTGGTTCCGTATGTGGGAGACAGCATCTTGTAATGCAAGACTTTCTATTACATAAGGATGTGGAAGAGAAATCACCAACATCCTTCTCCCCACCCCCACCTCCCGGGTGGAAGAAGATGGACTGGGCCTCAGAAGAAGTTAAATAAAGCGGCGCTGGGGTGGGTGGGGGGTCTTAGCTTGAGACTCTGCAAGTTTCTTGCAGTAGCCTGGTAGGAAAAGCAGTGGGGGGTGGAGAAGAGGAAAGAACCGAGGAAGGCAAAGCGTAGGTCCCACAAGGGAAGATGTGTTTGCAGTGGCCAAGAACCAGGAGCAAAAGTCTGAAGTGTTACACGACCAAGCAAGCAAACTGGGTCCGTGTGGGGAGCCAGATTTAGAAATCTTCCTGGTGGTTCCGCCAGCCAGCAGAGGGCCAGGCCTGGCTCAGCTGGTTCAGAATAGAGAGCTATCAGGACCTCGAGGTCTGGGTCCCTTTGGAATTTGATGGCATCTTCTCTCCAAATTCTTGTCATTCTCTTTTGATTTTAGCCTCAGGCTTCCAAAGGTCCTGGAGTCTGTACCATCATCCTTCTCTGGGTCGGGGACACAAGTAGCTTTGCACTCGGGGTGCCTTCGCTGCCTGGTGAAGCCTCTGAGCCTTGTCTTATGGGGCCAGCGACCGAGAGGGAAAGCAGCCTTGTGCCAGATTGTCTTCCTTCCTGGAATTGCTCTTCCTTCCATGTCTCCCATCTCCAGAACTCCGGTGTCCCCCCACCCCCTTTCCCCATCTGTTTTGGCCTAAAAGCTCGCCACTGTGGTGCAGCCATCTGCTCCGCCCTGCTCAGAGCGCTGGTCCTTCCTTGATACTCTCAGCTTCGCCTCTTTCCTGGATCCTGGAATGCACCTTCCTTCCAGGAAGACCCATTGGCTGGCAGGGTGGCAGCTTCCCCACAGCCTTCTCTGCATTGACATCTGTCCTGGAGCAAAGGAATCTATTTGCGTCTTCCGGGAGCTCAAGATAGTAAACCCCATCTTCCTAATTTTTATTATTTTTTTTGTTAAGCGTTAAATTTGCAGATGCGTGCTTTCTGGAGGTCGCCTCCCGGCTGGCCAACCAAGAAGGGTGGTGCTGGTGCTGGGACCCAGGGCATGGAAAGTTTGCGTTCCAGTGCTTGGCGCCACTCCTTGGACTTTGAGGTGTTTTCCCTCCATAGCACATCATTGTAGGCCTTCTTTGTCCTGGCATGCTTCTAATGATAGAATTATGCAATTAACACTCATTTAATGCTAGAATTCATCATGTAAGCGTGGATTATCATAATTACCAAATCCATAATAATTTAACAATATTAAGGTAATTCAGATGCAGCAGAACATGAAACAGGGCCGGTGCCGGCAAGGTGAGCAGTCGGGAAGACAGGGTGGGTACCAGGGCCTTTGGAAACTCTTTCATGCAATTAAGTTATCAGCATTCCATGGGCTGTAGCTCAGCTACAGGACATTCATCTGTGCTGCACGAGACCCTGGCTTTGCTCTCTGGTTGCATAAAAAAGGAAAAAGAAAGAAAAGTCGGGACCAGAGACTACAGCTCTTAGGGTTCCTACCCGACATACTCTTCAATCTTGGTTTGACCCCTGGCACCTCATAGGGTTCCCTGAGCCCTGCCAGGAGGGATCCCTGAGTATAGAGTCAGTAGTAAGCACTGAGCACCACTGGGTGTAGCAACCCCTCCCCCAAATAAAATAAAAAGATGCTAAATCAACAAACAAAAAAACCCAGGGGCTAGAATGATAGCACAGTGGGTAGGGTGTTTGTGTTGCACGTGGCCAACTTGGGTTCGATCCCCAGCATCCCAGATGGTCCCCAGCACGCCAGGAGTAACTCCCTGAGTGCAGAGCCAGGAGTAACCCTGAGCATTGCTGGGTGTGACCCAAAAAGCAAAAAACAAAACAAAACAAAAAAAACCCTGAACCGGAAAGATTTTTTTTCTTTTTTTGGGTCACACTTGACAATGCTTAGGGGTTACTCCTGGTTTTACACTCATGATTTACTCCCGGCGGTGCTAGGAGGACCATATGGGATGCCGGGTAATTGAACCCGGGATGGCAGCAAATACCCTAACCGCTATGCTATCACGCCAGCTCTGAGCTGGAAAGATAGTCCAATGGGTAGGGTGTTTTTCTTGCCTGTGGCCAACTTGGTTCCATTCCCAGCATCCCATAGGGTCCCCAAGCTCCACAAGGAGTGATTCCTGAGTGCAGAGCCAGGAGTAAGCCCTGGAGCATCACCGGTTTGGACCAAAATAAACAAACGAAACCAAAATCAAACAAAGAACCAGAGAATTCCATGTAGATCTCAGACAGGGACTAGCCGGAAGTGAAAGAGCTGGAATATGACGATGCAGCTTTCCTGGCTCCAGCATGGTGAGGACCAAAGTCAGAGTCAACAAGGCGCCCTGTCTGTAGGCCTGAGTGAATGACACCCAGCGGAAATGCCAGGTGTGTTTCTCCCGTGTTTCTAAAGCAAGAACCCGTGAGTCCTGGCAGCCACCCCAAGACAGGAGTCGAATGTGTCAGTCGCTCCCCGTTGGCCGGGCCTGCGGCTCCAGAGAGAGTGCCTGCAACTAACGTGGAAGAACCAGATTGGGGGGCGGGCTCGTTCATTCTGCTGGGCCAGAGTTGCCAAGCATAACAGATTAGGGGCCCTGATGGGTGTACCCGAGTAATTGCCCTTAATTGTTTGTGTGGATCAGATGATCTCTCCACAACAAGCCCAATTAATTAAGTGCAGACACAGAAGGCAGATGGAGAAGGAAGGAAGGAAGGAGGAGGGAAGAGGAGGAGGAGGAGGAGGGGCAGGGGGAGGAGGGGAAAAGGAGGAGGAGGAGGAGGAGGAGGAGGAGGAGGAGGAGGAGAGGAGGAGGAGGAGGAGGAGGAGGAGGAGGAGGAGGGGGAAAGGAGGAGAAGGAGGCCTCTCAGCTTCCAGCCTGTGGTATTCCGCTGGCTTTGGATGAGCCACAGAGCGAGCAGGTCTCATCATAGGCCATCCGGCATGACGGTTCCATCAGGTGCAGGAAGGGGATGTCTCTCTTCACGGTGTTTGGCAAAGAGAGAAGAGAAAAATGGTGTTAGCAGGAGTGAGACAAGTTGGTCTTTCCCTGCAGCTCAGGAGAGGGGAGAACACAGAGAAGAGTATTGGAAAATCACATAAAAACCTCCCCTTGGTCTAGTCTCGGTCTAGTCTGTGTCCTTTAAGTCCCCCAGAAGGACCCCAGGAATGGGTAGTTCTAGAGATTATCTTGCCCATGCTTCCGTCTCCGGTTTTGCATTTGCTGAGGGTTGCATTTCCTTTTTCCAGTTTTTTTCTGCCCACCCCAACTATGCTTTTGGGTTTGGTACCAGCGGTCCCTGGCTATGTATGTGTTCAGGGATCACTCCTGGCAGTGTTTGGGGGACCCTGTGCGGTATTGAGAATCAAATCTGAGTTCACTGCATGCAAAGCAAAGTGCCCTATATCCTGTACTATCTTTCCAGTCCATTTTCTTCTTTTCTTTTCTTGGCCATACCCAGCAGTGCTCAGGCTCACTCTGTTCTCAGGGACCACTGCTGCTGGGGCTTGGGAGACCCTGTGCAGTGCTAGGGATCGAACCAGTACCTGTGGCATGCACGGCAAGCACCCTCCTCCACACTCCTGTCATTCTAGCCCTGAAAGTGCCTCTTGCCTCAGAGCCTGGTCCCACCTCACACCTGGGGTGCCAGTCTATTGCCTTCTGACTGAGGAGGGGTAGAGGCTGGGGCCATCCCACAGTAGGGAGACACCCATTTCTCAGGGTTGTTGTACAATGACTCGAGTGCTAGGACAGGAGGGTGGAGAGACAAGAAGGTAGGAGGCCAACTCTTTCTCTCTGCTCCTGATGCTCCAGTCAGTTCCAGAATATTCTGGGTCTGAAACCCCCAGGGAAGCTGTGACATGACACAGTGGGGGGCCCATGGAGAAGGGAGACAGCTGCAGGCCTCCAGCCTGGCAAAAGACCCTCGTGTCTCTGAGTTCCTAATCCCTCCACCATCTGCTCATTTGTTGGAGCAGGAATCCCTACCTGAAACCAGTGTTTCGGTTCACCCTGGCTGCCCTCAGCCTCAGGCAGCCATTGCCTGCGACTTCCTGTTCCAGGGACCAGCCTGGCTGTGCGTGGAGCCATGGGGCCTGAGAGCCTCACAGAGCATCAGTGTCCCTATGTTTGTGGTGCTTGTGTAACCCCCCACCAGTTCCGTTTATTTATTTTTAAATTTTTTGCGCCATGAAGATTTTTCTTTCTAGCCTCAGCTAGGTTCTCTCTTGCCCTACCCAGGTAGAAGAAGCTCCAGTGGCAAGACTCCATCTCAGTTGTCTCCTCGAAACCCCCAGGTGCCAGCCCCAGGGCAAGTCGGAGCAGGTAGCTGTCCTTAGAATCTCATTGCAATGAAATCTGGGGCGTTCACACAGGGGGCAGAGGTGCAGGGGGCAGAGGCGGCTAGACGGAAGCCTCTGTTTCTGGGAAGAGGAAAGAGGTCTATCAGAAATCCCATTTCTGCCACTGACTGCAGGTGTCCTTGAGCAAAGAAGAGCTGGTCAGTGTCTGCACTTCCGATGCACAGGCTGCTTCAGTGGCTCCTCCCAGCAACCGACAGAGAGATTTTTTTTTCTCTTTTGGGCCACACTCGGCAATGCTCAGGGGTTACTCCTGGCTCTTCGGCTCAGGCAGTTACTCCTAGTGATGCCCGGGAACCATATGGGATGCCGGGATCAAACCCGGTGGGCCGCATGCAAGGCAAACACCCTACCCACTGTGCTATCGCTCTGGCCTCCAGGGAGATGTTTTGATTAGCTCCAATTCATAAGCCAGGGATGAAGATAAGAGCAGAGTGTCATGTAGCTGGTCAGCAATAGAGTCCATTTTACTTTCCATAGGATTTGGGGCCTGAGTGATAGCACAGCGGGTGAGGCCTTGCCTTGCATGCGGCCATTCCGGGTTCGATCCCCGCTATCCCATAAGGTCCACTGAGCCCCACCAGGAGTGAGCCCTGAGTGCAGAGCCAGGAGTAAGTCCCAGGACCACTGGTTGTGACCCAAAACCTTCCCCCACCAAAAAACCAAACTGGGGGCCGGAGCGATAACACAGTGGTAGGGTGCTTGCCTTGCACACGGTCGACCTGGGTTCCATCCCGGCATCCCATATGGCCCTCTGAGCACTTCCAGGAGTAATTCCTGAGTGCAGAGCCAGGAGTAACCCCTGAGCATTGCTGGGTGTGACCCCAAAAGAAAAAAAAAGCCAAAAATAAACAACAGAAAAGGATTTTTCAGGCTTTGCCATTCTGGTCTGCCTGAATCTGACTGTTCCCAGAAAGCTGAGGATCACCTCAGGGTCATTATTTTCAGTTTTGAGCCATATTCAGCAGTGTTCAGGAGCTATTCCTGACTTTGTGCTCAAGAGTGACTCTCGGTGGTGCTTGGGGAACCATATGAGTGTGCTGGGGTTTGAATGGGGTTAGCAGCATTAGTTCAGATTAGCCCAACCTAGCACTGTCTCTCCCATCCTCATTTTCTGGACTTATTTTACCACAAACCTGATTCATTGAGAGGAATAAGTCCCTGAGAATCCTTGAGTGTAACCTCAAAACAAACAAACAAAGAGACAAAATACACAACCCAAATTGGATTCAGAGGCAGCCCTTCTTCACTGCCTTATGTGATTTGTTCAGCTTCTTGTTATAGGAACTTTTTTCTCTTTTTTTTTTTTTTTGCTGAGGGGTTACTCCTGGCTCTGCACTCAGGAATTACTCCTGGCGGTGCTGGGGGACCATGGGATGCTGGGGATTGAGACCTGGGTCAGTCGCATGCAAGGCAAATGCCCTACCCAGTGGACTATCTTCTCTGGCTCTGAACTTTCCAACAAATAAAAAATTTGGGACTGGAGTGATAGTGCAGTAGGGAGGGCATTTGCCTTGCAAGTGGCTGATCTGAGTTCAATCCCAGCATCCCATATGATTCCTTGAGCACCACTGGGAGTAATTCCTGAGTGTAGAGCCAGGGAGTAACCCCTGAGCAGCTCTGGGTGTGACCCCTCCAAAAAAGAAGAGGAGAGATTCTTAAAATCAATGCCCCACCTCTCTTACCATCCAAAAGTCACCATCTCCCCACGTGTGGGGTCAGTCTTGGCTGGTGGATCCTTTCACCTTGCCCCAGTAATGATGCATTTGAGGGGGGAGGGGCCTGGTTGGGCCACAGCTGGCTAGTATCAGGGATTTCTCCTGTCTCACGAGCATTTCCTTGTAGTGGTGTGTACCAATCCTGCATCAGCAGGGTGCAAGGCAAGTGCCTTATCCTCTGTACTGTCTCCTGGTTCCAGTTCTAATATGTTTTGAAGCCAATTCCAAGTATTTTCATGCACATGAATATGTTCACACTTAAATACAGGCAGTTCCTTACACGTGATCCAATGAGCCTGATCCTGGGCCTAGCTTGGGAGAATCCAAATGCATGAACAGACATCAGTGTTGGTTTCTCCTTTTTTTGATTCACACCTGGTGTTGATCAGGGGGTTACTCCTGGCTCTGCTCTCAGGAATTACTCCTGGTGGTGCTCAGGGGACCATATGGGATGCCGGGCATCGAACACGGGTTGGCTGTGTGCAAGGCAAATACTCTCCCTGCTGTACTATCGTTCCAGCCCCATTTTGGAGAGATACATGTTTCTGCACCACAGAAATGAAGGAATAAGCCAAGTGTTTTTTTGCTCCAGTACTGACCCAAACAAGGACTCTCCTTTCTCCGTGGTCTCCTTAATCACAGTTTATGATGACTTAGAGACCTCACAGTTTCAATTGGCTGCAGCCTAAACCATCCCGAAATAGCTTTATTAGCATCAAGTATTGTTTAGAGCTATTGGGTTGATGTTGGCGCTTTCGGTCCAAGTGATGATTGTAAAAACGTTTCTAAGGAGCATAATGGCTATTGAGTTCATTAATAACAAACTCGAAGCTTGCCTCTATTGGCATGATGATCAATCCAAACAAAAAAACTCTGTTATTTTCCAAGAGTTGCTTTCCTGGCAGCTGCCATGGCTTGCTCAATGCAGAAAATAGGGCCCAAGCAAAAAGGCAGGTACAGAGACCACGATTCCTACCTAGCACCTCCTTCTTTCCTGCCAAGCATTGGCCAATCTGAGCAGCTAGAAGAGTGCACTCTGCTGTTCTGTTTTCTTTTCTTTTTCTTTTTTTTTTGGGGGGGGGGAGGGTTTGAAACTCACTTGGCTGTGTTTGGGGCTGACTCCTTTTTTCCCCTTCTTAGGTCACACCAGGTAATACTTAGGGTTATTCCTGGCTCTGAACTCAAGAATTACTCCTAGTGGTGCCTGGGGGACTATATAGGATGCCGGGGATGGAACCCAGGTTGGCCGTGTGCAAGGCAAATGTTCTACCCGCTGTGCTGTGCGCTTTGGCCCCTCAGGGCTGATTCCTGGCTCTGAGTTCCGGGATGATTCCTGTGGGGCTCAGAGGACCTTTTGGGGTTCAGGAATTCAAGCCTGAGTTGGCTGTGTGTAAGGCCAGCAAGCACCTTCCCTGCTGTATTAGCTCTCACCCTGCTCCCGGAAAACTTGAATTCTACCTCGAGTTTTCCCCCCGACTTGGTGGCTTGGGTTTGTCTATGGTTTGTCTGCAGAGGAGACCCAAATATTGCTTTTGAGTTGAGTTTGCGTAGGTCTGTTTTGTGTTAAACACAAGCACTGCCAAGTTAAAAAAAAAAAAACAGTTAATACAAGCCAATGCCACCCCCACCACCCCCCCAGCAGCAATTCTACAAAGATCTGTTTTCCAGTTGGCCTGGGCTCCTGTTTGCCACACTCCCAAACTGATCAGAGAAAAGCAAGAAAATGAATGAATCGGCTTCAGAGCACTCAAATGCCACGGCCAGCCCTTCGTTAATTGGCTTAGAGAGACTTAAAAAGCACTTCTATAAATTTCAAATAAGAGAACTCAAGAATTTCCAAAGGGCAAAAACAACTTAATGGCTAATGCTTGAAATATTTGAAGCTCTTTTAAGGAATATTTTCCTGTTGAGACGGCATCTCTGAAGAAAAAGATTTAGTGGCGGGCGGATGGTCTTTGGTTACTAGGTTACGTGCTAAAATGGAATGTAGTTCACTCAGCACTTTTTGAGGTCTAAAGTGGGCTGGAGAGATAGAATAGGGGTTAAGGTGGAACCTGGGTGGGTCCCTGACATCACATAGGGTCCCTCAAGCACCACAGGGTGTGATCCCCAAATCAAAGAAACCAAAAGAATGATTAAAACAGTTGGGGGCGAGGGACTGGAGAGATAGTACAGCAGGCAGGGTGCTTGCCTTGCATGCGGCCAACCTGTGATTCGATTTGCAAAACACCATATGGTCTCTGGAGCCCGGGTTGGATCCCTTGTACCTTAAGATCCACCAACAGAAGGATCCCCCAGATCATGAGCTAGGATTAGGACAACACACCCTCCCTCCGTGCCTGTCCCCAGCAACACCAGGGTAGCCCTAAAAGGATACAAAGAGCTTTTTGCTTGGAAGCATCATTAGAGCCTCGTAATCTGGTTGAAATCTCATCTGGAGGGGCCGGAGCAATATCACAGCAGGTAGGGCATTTGTCTTGCACGTAGTCAACGCAATTCCATCCCCGGCATCCCATATTATGGTCCACTGAGCACCGCCAGAAGTAATTCCCTGAGCGAAGATCGAGGGAATAACCCGAGTGTCGCTGGATGTAACCCAAAAAGCAAAAAAAAAAAAAAGAAAGAAAGAAATCCCCACTGGAAGGTGCCAGGCTGGGCTGTCTGTGAAATGATACTCAGGCTTCCTCTTCAGGTAGATAATAACAAGATCCACCTTATTATTGCGAGACCCACGTCTGGCATAACAAAGGCACCGTAATAGAAGCCCTCCTAGCAGAAGCAGTGAGGCTCCCAGGATAATAGCTTGGTGAGGTTCCTAAGTCCAACTTCCTTCAGGAAGTCCAACTTTCTTCAGGAGGTGGGGGGTGGGTGGCTCCTTCTCCCTCCACCCCCTCCACCCCCATTATTAAGCCAAGCAGACAGGGGTGAGAAGTTACTGTCTCAAGTCAGCTTTGCGGAGCAGAGGAAAGGAGGCCCGGAGCTGGATGTCTTTGCTTCTGAAGACTCCCCCTCTTGGCACATCTTTGATAAAAGTCAGCCTCACTTTCTTCCTGTTGCAAATTGCATGCACATTTATTTCTGCTCCTTGCAGAAATAAAGCCTCTGTTTCTCCACCAACGCTCTCCCTCCCCTCTGCTAATGAGAACGAGTTGCCTTTTAATTAAGGTCATATTTTATCTGCCAGCAAAGGCAGTGACTGGCATTGGGGGGGGGGTGTGTGTGTGTGTGTGTGTGTGTGTGTGTGTGTGTGTGTGTGTGTGTGTGTGTGTGTGTGAAGGGGGTTGGGTGGGAAACACCCAATCCGTTCGCTGCCCTCTGGTGCCTTACCTGGGCATGGTGTGGAGGACCTTCTGTGGTTGTTTGGGGGCTGTGGAGATAGAAGAACGGTTTCCGCTGGCTGCAAATTCATGAGGGCATTTATAGCTTGTAAAGAGTCCTAGTGGCAAGTTCCCCTCTCGGCTCTAATCCCCTCTTCCCGTCCCAGGACCTCATTTATGAATTCCTTGACAGGAGTATTATTCTCAGAATGGAAAAACAAGAGTCTTTTCTGGCCTTGCCAGCTGCTTCTGCTAAGAAGTCCAAAACAGGGCCGTCATGTGTGTGTGTGTGTGTGTGTGTGTGTGTGTTGTGGGGCAGGGAGGTGTTCTGTCTTCTGTTTGGGGGCAACTCCATGACCATCTCCACCAACCCCTCCAGTTGAACTTGGTACCCTCCAAAGGGTTGGCTGGCACACATCTCCCCAGGTTCTGTCCTTGGCTCCTAACAGGAACATTTTTGACTTCTTGTGTGTGTGTGTGTGTGTGTGTGTGTGTGTGTGTGTGTGTGTGTGTGTGTGTGTGTGTTTTCATCTCTATTTTTTTCTTGGCAGTAACAAGCATTTCCCCAGACTCCCTGTGCTGTTATGGTGTTGGAGAAGCTGGTCTGGAAAAAATGTGAACTTTTCCACACTGCAAACCACGAAAGGCAATTTCTCTATCCCAGGGCGACCCAGAGGCCTGGCCAGCTTTGCCTGTCTTTGAACTTGCACTTGTCTCTCTGGCTAGGACCCAGGGAGAGAAGGGAGCTGAAAAGTTGCTGGAGTTTTTGCCCCAGGGAAAGGAAATTTCCCATTAGGACCAAGAAGACTCTCTGGTCCTTGGCTCCAGAAAAGCTCAAACACTGTTCCCTGTCTTCTCCCCTATACCCAGGTTTCTTCTCTCTTCTGGAAAAATCTGTCTCTCTCTTTCTCTGTCTCTCTCTATCTGTCTTTGCCTCTCTCTCTCTCTCTCTCTCTCTCTCTCTCTCTCTCTCTCTCTCTCTCTCTCTTGCTTTTTGGGTCACACCAGATGACGCTCAGGGCTTACTCCTGGCTCTGCACTCAGGAATTACTCCTGGCGGTCCTCAGGGGACCATATGGGATGCCAGGGGGTTGAATCTGGGTCGGCCATATGCAAGGCAAACTCCTAACTGCTGAACTATTGCTCCGGCCCTGGAGCAACAGTTCCAATCTCTTAGTTAACAACAGTTCAAAATCTCTTAAGTACAAGGTGGGAGTGATAATACAGACAAAGTGCACAGGGTCAACCTCAGTTGGATTACTGGCGCCCATTGGGTCTTCCAAGGACTAGCAGGAGTGATCCCTGAGCACAAAGCCAGGAGTGAGCCCTGAGCACCGCCTGGTGTGTCATGGAAGCCCAAAAAAGAAAAATAATATCTATAACCGCATGGCTCAGGACCCAGAGAAGGCACAGCAGATGCCTGAGCAGGGGCATGATCCTGTGGTCCCTCAGGGTTCATTGGGCCCAGCCAGAAAGGTGTTTGGCTGTGTCACCTGGTACCTTCCAGCTGGAGCTTCCTTTTGTGTCCTCAGACACCTTCTGATCGCTGTTTTGGTGGCCTGAATCACTGTTGGAATCCTGGTTCTAAAACCCAGTGCAAGAGCGCTCACCACAAAGAGAATTATTGGCTGAAAGAGGAAGCTGTATGGGCCAGTGCGGGCACCAGGAGAGAGAGGCTTGATCCAGGTGTTGTCCAAGTGGACTCTGTTTATCTACCCTCCTTACACCATTATTCAGCATGTGAGCGTCATGCTAAAGGCAAATGGCAGGTGTGAGATGCCTGCTGCCCTGTGCCATGGCTGTCTGGATGGACAGGGGCAAGAAGGGCGCCTGACAACTTTGGAGCCCTTTTTCACTTTAACGCTTGTTTTCCTCTGTGG
>JAJIBD010020014.1:0-14678 GCA_021461705.1 Cryptotis parvus | reverse complement strand
CCCCTCATTTAATTTTAAAATGTGGGCCGATTAAACCAATGACCATTCTTTAAATCTAGGTTTATTTTATTCTGTAAACATTCCCTGGGTCTTTTGTCTTTTCTCTTGAGCTCTGCAGACTTGGATCGCCATATTTCACCCCCCACACACACACACACACACACACACACTATTCTAAGCAAAACTCCTCGATTTTCCTTGTTCTGGGAGACCCAGCTAGCTCAGTATCACCATATTCTGACCTAGCACGTTAGTCTTGTATTTAATTAGTCTAGTAAATAAGACTATTTTCTTCAAAACGAATTTTATAGAAAACTATCAATGTACTATGGTCTAGAATGCCTTTTTGATGGATGGATGGATGGATGGACTGATTGATTGATTGATTGATTGATTGATTGATTGATTGCCTTTTGGGTCACACCAGCAATGCTCATGGGTTACTTCTGTCTCTGCACTCAGGAATCACTCCTGGCAGTGCTTGGGGTGCCCAGGATCAAACTGGCCTCAATGCGTTTATTTTCACTTAAACAGATTACTTAGAAACATTCTAGATTTCTTTTTTTTTTCTTTAATGGGGCGGCCAGCCCTGGTTGTGCTCAGACTGGGGTTTTGCTCTGTGCCCAGACAGCGCGACTGGAACATACAGTGCGCCGAGGGTCGGACCCGCTTCAGCCACATCTAGGGAAGTGCCCTTTTAGGGGAAGACACTCTTACTGCTCTATCCCCTCCATGTAATCTTTTCAAATTAAAGTTATTGAAACATTATACGTGACATTTCCTAAATGTAAGAACAGCGTAGTTATGCTGGCACAGCTGCGGTCGCCTTCGCAGCCTTTGGGTGCACTCCATTTTGGCGTCCCCGCGGCCCAGTCTCCTTTATCACTTAATGCGTCTCAGCTTCGTTTCCTTTACCAAGACTTTAATAAAAGTTGTTTGGCCGGGCATGTAACAGCATTGCCATGCCGCTCACGTATGAGGTGAGGCACCTGGTTGATCCGTTGGCAACAAAAAGTTTTCCTAAAATATAAAAATTCATTCTCCGATCTTATTCCTGATGGTGCTCTCGGGAATCACCCTGGCGGCTAGGACCTAGTGGGACGGCAGGGCCTAGTCGGCCGCGAGCAAGACAAGTGCCTTATTTGCTGTACTATCACTCAGCGCACTTAAAACTAAGCTGGCATATACTGGAAGGAAGCGCCGTCCACCATTTGTCCGTTGATTGCCATTTTAAAATCCAGCCGTGTCTAGAAGGACTTGGTAAAAAATTTACCGTTTCTCCTTCCGCGTGCGCTCGCCTGCGTCTTAGATCCCGCCCCTTCCCTCCCCCGCCGTCGCGGGTTGGCGGCACAGCCGGGCCGCAGCCGGAGAACTCGCCGCGCCCGCCCTTCCTTGTTACTTTCCCTCCGCCCACTTCCTGCCGGCCGCCCGCGCGGGCCGCACCTGCAGGGCGCGTTTTCATTGGTGACATCTTGGCGGGCCCGTCGGTGGCACTTCCTCCTTTGCACCCCGTGACCCACGTCCGGCTCGCCGTGCTCAGCAGTCACGCGGCGTCGGCCTCCCGGACGCAACCCCGCGAGCGGCCTCCGACACCGCACTCGCGGCCCCGGCGCCCGGGCCCGGACCCGTCGTGGTGAGCCGCTGTCCACTGACTCCCTCTAGCTGCGCCCCGCGAACGCGAAACCCCCGGGTTTCCCCCGCTCCTCCCCAGGAAGTCTCCCGCCGCGCCGCTGGTTTCCCAGCTCCACCCCCAGGCCGGGAAGCGTTGGGCTCTTCCTCCCTCACTCGGGAACTTTGCCTCTCCTCCGCGACCGGTCCCCTGAAGAGGGAGGCCTGATACTGAGGTAGCTGCGCCGCCTACTCTTCCTCGACTCTTCGGCCTGGAAGTTCCCGCTGCGACGCGCGTAACCCCCCCTCCCCCGCAGCCCCCTTCCTGCTTCGGGCCGAGGGCGCTACCGCCGGCGCCCCGTGACCTCTTCTCCCCTCCCCCACGGCTTGGCCTCCTCGCCCGGTCCCCCGCCCCGGAAGCGCCGGCTCACTCCCGCCCAGAGCCGGGTTGGGGCGCCAGGGGGCCAGCCTCGCAACTGGGCGGGGCGGACTCGAGGCTGCCGAGGCGCCCGAGAGCTCGCACGCGCCCCTGCTGCCCGCTTCCCGCTCAAACCGCGCCGCGCGCGCCCGGGAGCTACCGCTTCCGCGCAGGCTGCCGACAAAGGCGGCTGCGAGCGGGTGCCTGAGCCGGGCCGGTATTCCGGCTACTGGCTGAGGAGAAACGCGGTGCTCTCCTCAGCGCGGGTAAGTCTGCCCCGCGGTATAGGCCGCTGGTGCTCTGCGTGGCCGGCGCCAGGCCGAAACTTTCCTGAGGAAACTTGTTTACCGCCAGCGGGGGAGGAGTAGTCATGGCGGACGGGCGCTTACCGAGCGCGTGGGAGGCTCCTCAGCGAAAAGCTGTAGTCGGCGCCAAAATGCCTAAAAGGTTTAAGGGACCAGTGGCAAAGGGTCGTGTTCAGAGGCGATTTCACCCGCCCAGCGGATTCCTGGCCGCCATAAGCTGCCGCGCCCGGCTGATCTTAATTGGATCGGCTTGAGTCCCGCCAGCCGGTCGGGCCGGTCTGACGCCAAGAGCCGGTTCTGCGGGGGCGTCTGCGGCCCGGCCCAGAGTTATCCGAACGTCGTCGGGATCTGGGGGCATAGTCGTAGGAGTAGTTGCGGTTAACCCGGTGAGCGCGCGCCGCGGCCCCCTTCCCCCGCACTCTGCACGGGTGGGATCCGGAACTGTGGAGGGCGCTGCCTTCCATGTTTGTACCAAGGTTCATGGTTAGTATTTTATTGACGGTTGACTTCCGCAAGCCTTGGTCTCCGCTTTTTTTTTTTTTTTTGGGTCACACCCGGCAATGCCCATGGGATACTCCTGGCTCTGCACTCAGGAATTATTCCTCCGGGGCTGGGGAGACCATCTGGGGTGCCGATCATCGAACCCCGGTCCTGCCCCATGCAAGGCAAATGCTCTACCCGCTGGACTACCGCTCCGGCCCTCGCCTCCACTTTTGTTCCTGTACTGGGAAGACCCACATGAGGAATAGAGGCTGAACGGGCTTATTATTTTACTCTCAGCATATCTTTTGGGAGGCGGCAGGGAGGAACCATTCTAGCTTGTTGGCACTACAGGAAGTTTGAACTCGCAGTAAGCTTGAATTCTAAAATAGCACGTTGTTTTTTTAGGGCTCACTGTACTATGCTTATGTAATATTTATGTAATATTTTCCCCAGTGATCTCAGTCATTAGTAAAATGGGTGTAAAACATTTAAAATATATCATACCTGAGTGAGGGGAGTTTGGACGTTTTGCCTTAAACACTCTAGCTTACAGAGGCATACTCCCGTATCCTTTCATAATTTTCAACTATTTGCTTAGGCTTCACTACTGGTGGGCTGGAGACTCGTGCTTATATCTGCACTGTGCAACGACTGAATTTAGCTGTTTGCATTTTCTTTCCAGAACCAAGACTTTGTTTTTAGGGGGAACAAACACGCAATTGCTGCCGGGAAGGGTGGCCTTTAAAAGTGCTGGGCCACTGTGCTGTGACAATATGCTGTGCCTAGGCATGTAGTAGTATTTTCACTCTGAGGAATGTTGGGGACATGTTCTAAGTTTAAGTAAGTGCTATTGAACAATTTCTAGTAGCAACCTCAACTTGTAGGTCTTCCCAGTGAGCATTGACCATTGCTCAGGTCTTCTTAGTTATCTTTCCCATCTCCCCAGTCTGGCCCTACCCACACCTTAATCCTCTTGGCCCAGGAGATTGAAATCACTGGAATGTTTTCTGTACAGAAACTGGAATTGGATTAGATCTGCATATGGGTTGATTGTGTTCTGTTTTCTGCTTATGGGTTGATTGTATTCTGTTATCCTATGAAAAGGTAAAACTTAAATGGAAGTCTGTAGAGTGTGTTTTAAAGACTCCCTTCTAAAAATCTACACTATTCCTTGTGTTGCTTGGGTGGGGTACTAGTGAAGCAAACTTAGATGTATGTCTTTTTTTTCTTATTTAGGACTGTTGCCTACCAGGAGTCTATCCCAGTTGTGGGCATACATACCCTCTTGTGCTTTAAAGGTGAGTTATTTGGTTCATATTCAAGCTGATCATTAAAATTTATTAATACCTAGTTGGGAATACCTTTGAGAAATGGAAAAGGGGAGGGTCTTGCACATGGCCTACCGGGTTTGATCCCCAGTATCCCATATGGTGCCCTGAGCACTGCCAGGAGTGACTGCTGAGCATTACCAGATGTGACCCCAAAAAGCAAAAAAGAAAAAAGAAGAAATGGAAAAGATCATTTGCTCTTGGACTGTGTGATGGTGTGTACCTTATGTGTGGCATGAGCTCATACAGTCCAAACTTGGATACATTTTTATCATACCTTATTTTGCATTGCTGTCTCACTTGGGAAACCTGAGCACACCTCCAGTCCCTGAATGTCTTTTTTCCCCTCTTTTGTCTTTCCCAGTAAATATGCTGCTAAATACTATATAGAGGGAGATACTGTGGGGGTTGCCTCATAACCACTTAATCTCATTTTGAGCCCTTTGCTCTTGGGATATAGAGGGTGGAGCTAGGGGCCTATGGAGCAGATAACAGGTTCTCCCTGGTTGGCTTTCAGGACTCCTAGAGGCACTTTTATTTTGGGTTTTGGACCTCACCTAGGATTAAACCTAGGTCAGCTGCTTGCAGAAATTACAAGTAGATCATTGGACTTGAGAAGGAACTTTTCAAGATAACAGATTATCAGCATTATGTAGAATGGGAAAATTGGAGCAGTGAGAGCAGACTAAGGATTAGTAGGGCTTATTTATTTTTCCTTTTTGGGTCACACCCAGCAATGCCAGGTTACTCATGGCTCTGCACTCAGGAATTACTCTTGGAGGTGCTCTGAGAACCATAGGGATACCCAGGGTCTACCCGGGTCTGCTGCATACAAAGCAAACGCCTTACATGCTGTGCTATCACTCTGACCCCCAGGATTAGTAGAACTAAACTAAGCAGAAGGTTGTCTACTTCTAGGGTGACTGTCAAATCAGGCCAGGAATAATCAGATAGAAATATTGAAGAAAAAGTAATGTGATCTAGCCCTATTGGAGGGTTTTTAAGTGACAGCCAGTTTTTTTGAAAATGTAAGCTTGGGTTATTGAACTAATATTCTTGAGTAGAGCTCTACATGCGCAAACATGAGACTGGTTGATACTCAGACACTTGAATGCATTGAATCAGAAGACAGTGGAAAAGTCGGATTGAATCTGTTCCCTTCTAGAGCTCTGTTAAGATAGGTTTTTGTTTTTGTTTTCCGCACCTGGTGAAGCTCAGGGGTTACTCCTAGACGTTTGTGGGGACTATATGGGATGCCAGGGATTGAACGCGGGGTCAGCCACGTGCAGGGCAAACACCCTCCATGCTGGACAATCCAGCATCAAGAATGCTTTTTGTATTGCAACTATAGAAATGTTGAAAAGGTGGTTTTGAACCATAGATAGTATAGTAGGCAGGGCACTGCCTTGTCGGGCTAAGCTGTGAACACTGCCTGGTGTGACCCAAAGATCAAAAATGTTGCTTTCATAATGTGATTTTTTTTGAGGACACCAGTCTAGGGCCTCCGGAATCCATGAGTTTTAGTGTTCTATGGAAAGATCTAGGGGTGGGGCTGGAGAGATAGTTCAGTGGGTAGGGCGTTTGCCTTGCATGTGGCCAACCCTGGTTCTGCATCTTAAATGGTCCCCAAGCACCACCAAGAGTAATTCCTGAGTGCAGAGCCAGGAGTGACCCCTGAGCATTGCTGGGTGTAACCCAAAAAAGGAAGGATAAAAAACTAGACTGGGTGTAGTTGAATGTTGAGATTACATAGAAATTGATTGTGAGAGTATCTAAGGAATTAGTAGAGGAAACCTGGGAGAATCCTAGAAGACTAAGGATTAACTCCTGAAATGGCAATGAGGTAAAAAGTCCTTTAGAGATGGAGAAATAATGCAGTGGGCAGGGAGCTTGCCTTGCATATGACTTAACCTAGGTTCAACCCCTGACACCTCATGATTCCCCTGACTCCTGGCTGAAGTAAGAACTATATGCCCTGCAGGTTCTGTCTCAAATTTGTCTACAAGTAACTTGTACAGGTTCTTGGTAGGGTAATATCCTTCTGCTATATCTGGTCCACACACATTTTAGTGAAAAGCACAGTAGTTGTAGTTGACCGCAGGGAAGCTATGTAATACTAGATTGGTTGTAATGAGTATAATCAGTGCAGTGGGCTTACAATTTCTTATAAGATGGTTACTTATAAAAGGTAGTCACTTTATAGCCCCTTACAATACTCTTTGAATTTAAAGGTGGTCAGCTGCAGGTATGTTGAAGAGCATTTTTGGTTTTTCTCATACTTTTGTCTCATTTTTTGTAATTTATTCAGGCTTTGTTGTGTTGGGTTTTTATTCCCTGCATGGAAATTAGTTGTTTCCTGAAAAGCATTTTTGTCTATTTGGCATGTATTCCCACTCAATTTGCTGGGCTTCAAATACTTGATGACACACAGATAACTTCATGACAACCTTGTCTGAAAGAGCACTGCGCATTCTACCCCTTTTGTACTTGTTTTTTTTTTTCTCCTTGATTTTTGGCAACACCTGGCAATGGTCAGGTTGCTCCCTGCCCTGCACTCAGTATCACTTGTGGAGGTTTTTACGGGACTGTATGAGGTGCTAGGGATTGAACCCTGGGCAAGGAAGGTACCTTATGTGTTATACTAACTAGCCCAAGAAATTGCTTTGAATCATTTGACAAGTAAATGTGCCTTTACTTGTTCTTTTTATATTTAATCCTAGAAACATGAATTGTTTTGCATTACACATAATCTGGTAACAAGTATCAGGTTTCTGGATATCTTCAGTTTTGTCTCATTTGATTTTAACAAAGAAATAGTTATACTCATCTTTCCTTTTGTTGTGTCATGCCATAACCTAATTTTCTTAATGTTACTTCAGGTTTTTTAGTTTATTATTTTTTTTGCTCCTGGCTCTGCTCTCAGGAATTACTCCCGTTGGTGCTCAGGGGACCATATGGGATGTCGGGGATTGAACCCGGGTTGGCTATGTGCCAGGCAAATGCCCTACCCGCTATGCTATTGCTCTGGCCCCAATGCTACTTCAATTCTTCTGGGTATTACTGTATGGCCATTAGAATTAATTGGTGGAGGCTGGAGTGATGGCAATAGCCCAGTGGGCGTTTGCCTTGCACAGGCAGCTGGGTTCAATGTCTGGTGTCCCATATGACCCTACACACAGCCAAAAAGCCTCCTCTCCCCCAAGAAAAACCACATTGGTAGTGAATATTTAAATCTTACTTTAACGCTTGGTGGTGTTAGGGAGCTACTCTTAAGTCTATGCTCAGCTTGATTCCAGTGGTGTTGGGTATCAATCACACTGCTTCCTACACAGCAAAGTATGTGCTCAACCAGTTAAGCATACTCTATGGCCCAGATTTTCTCTCCCAGGAATTTTTGTTTCTGCTTTTTGGGTCACATCTGGCAATGCTCAGGGCTTACTCCTGGCAGGGTTTGGGAGACAACAGGGGTTTCTAGGGTTGAACCTGAGTCAGCTGCATGCAAGGCAAGCATTATACCCATATAGGTACTATTGGCTCCTCTACTTCCAGAACACTGTTTTGTTCAAGTTCTTGGACCCTTAATATTTTTTTGCACACCTATGTTAACTGAACTGTTTGGTTTCTAATAAATTCACTCATTTTCCTTACCTATAAAATGGGAAGACTGGTTACTTGCATGTTCATTATGTAAAATGAAAACTTATGTAAAATAGTTTCTGCTTTCTTTTCAGCCACAAAAATCTGCACCCAAGCTTGTTTGACATCTGCCCTATAAAGTGTCCATGATGCTGGGCCCTGAGGGAGGTGAAGGCTTTGTGGTCAAGCTCGTGGCCTGCCATGGTCCTGTTCTATTGAGGATGTGCAGAATTTCCTCTCCGACTGCACGATTCATGATGGGGCCGCAGGTGTTCATTTTATCTACACTAGAGAAGGCAGGCAGAGTGGTGAGGCATTTGTTGAACTTGAATCTGAAGATGATGTCAAATTGGCCCTGAAAAAGACAGGGAAAGCATGGGACACGGTACATTGAGGTGTTCAAGTCTCACAGAACCGAGATGGATTGGGTGTTGAAGCACAGCGGTCCAAACAGCGCTGACACCGCCAATGATGGCTTCGCGGAGGACTACCATTTGGATGCACCAAGGAAGAAATTGTTCAGTTCTTCTCAGGGTTAGAAATCGTGCCAAACGGGATCACATTGCCTGTGGACCCCCGAGGGCAAGATTACAGGGGGAAGCCTTCGTGCAGTTTGCTTCACAGGAGTTAGCTGAGAAGGCTCTAGGGAAGCACAAGGAGAGAATAGGGCACAGGTATATTGAAGTGTTTAAGAGCAGCCAGGAAGAAGTTAGGTCATACTCAGACCCCCCTCTGAAGTTTATGTCTGTGCAGCGGCCTGGGCCTTATGATCGGCCTGGCACAGCCAGGAGATACATTGGCATTGTTAAACAAGCAGGCCTGGATAGAATGAGGTCTGGTGCCTACAGTGCAGGCTACGGGGCTATGGAGGAGTACAGCGGCCTCAGTGATGGTTATGGCTTCACCACCGACCTCTTTGGGAGAGACCTCAGTTACTGTCTCTCGGGGATGTATGATCACAGATACGGAGATGGCGAGTTCACTGTCCAGAGCACCACTGGGCATTGTGTCCACATGAGGGGGCTGCCATACAAAGCCACTGAGAACGACATTTACAACTTCTTCTCTCCACTCAACCCAGTGAGAGTGCATATTGAGATTGGCCCTGATGGAAGAGTAACCGGTGAAGCCGATGTTGAATTTGCCACTCATGAAGAAGCCGTGGCCGCTATGTCCAAAGACAGGGCCAACATGCAGCACAGATACATAGAACTCTTCTTGAATTCCACAACAGGGGCCAGCAATGGGGCATATAGCAGCCAGATGATGCAAGGCATGGGGGTGTCCGCCCAGTCCACATACAGTGGCCTTGAGAGCCAATCTGTGAGTGGCTGCTATGGGGCTGGCTACAGTGGCCAGAACAGCATGGGTGGATATGATTAGTTTTGTAGGAGCATTTGAGTTATTTCAATCAAATTTTCACACGCAGCCAACAAGCAGTGAAAAGCAGTTATTTCTCTAGAGGAAGCTGTGGGGACCCATTTTGCACCATGAGTTTGTGAAATCTGGATTAAAAATTACCTCTTCAGTGTTTTCTCATGCAAACTTTCTTCTAGCATGTGATATTGAGTAATCTAAAACTATTTTCAGCTTTTCTCAATTAACGTTTTGGTAGTGTACTTCAAAGTGATGTTATCTGAGTTAAAGTAGTTTTGAGTACGTTCAGTGTGGATCTTTTACACCACATCACCAAGAACACATTGGGGAGACATGCTTTTTTTTTTTGTTTTGTTTTATTTTTTGGAAAACTCAAGGTGCTAGATCCCTAATTCAAAGAGGAACATTTCTCATGTTTGTTCATTCTAGTTTATTTTCATTTAAAATCTTTTAGGTTAAGTTTAAGCTTTTTAAAAAGTTAGTTTTGAAAATTGAGACACAATACTAATACTGTAGGAATTGGTGAGGCCTTGACTTAAAACTTCCTTTGTACTGTGATTTCCTTTTGGGTGTATTTTGCTAAGTGAAACTTGTTAAAAATTTTTGTTAACTAAATTTTTTTCTTAAAATAAAGACTTTTTCACAATGACTGGCACAGACTATCTACTCACCAAAAAGTAGCAAAATGGCTGGTTGGTTGAAGAGAACTTTTAATACTTAAGTGTGAATTTCAAAATAGATTTAGGGCATGAAGTCTATGTTTCCCTTATTAAAATGAGGCTTAAACAGATGTTTTTAAATGTCATGTGGAAACGGTGGAAACAGTGGAAACGCTGACCAGGAATATCTCAAGTTTGGCAATAGAAGAAGCACAGTCCCAATCGCCTGTGACGTGTTTATTCTTTGTCAGCTATTTGTAATGTCCTGTTCAAGTCTCATACATTGTTAATATTAAGCTAGGGATTCCTTAGTTTTGAGTGCTACATATATTAAGTTTCTTACATAAAATGAGCTGATAAAACCTTTTTCATTTCTATACTCATGGGTTAGCAATTACAGGTGATTGCAAGGTACACTTTCTCAAGCTTGACCTGCCTGCAAATTGTCACTAGAAATTGTCATCCACTAGTGAGCAGTGGAAAGCATTGTCTAAATTTCAGACAGTTCTACACAGTTATTACCATAACTTTCAACTTTTATGACACACTAAATAAAACCATCAAGACTTTAAAATGTGAATGGAGTTTTTTTGCTCTAATTTCCCAACTTTACCACCTGTCTTTTGATGGCATGTAGCTTGACTTAATTTCTTCCCGTTCCTACCAGTCTTCACCTGGTGTGTTCAGTACACTTGTTTTATAAACAAATGGTGCTGGTTGAGTCCTAACTGCTGACTTTGACTTGTTGGTCTCATGGGGCCTACCTTGAACCTGCCAGCCACCCCAGTGTTCAGTCTTTTGGCCTGAAATGGCAGAGGTATCATTCAGGAATGTCAATTTTGGGACAACTAGGATCACTAAGACCAATAGACTTGCGGGTCAAATAAAGTTGAGATGAGTGGGCTAGGTAGGCTAGGTATGTACCAGTATGAGGTAGAAAAAAGCTTCCAAGGGCAGCTGTCATCTCAGTTAAAAGAATGGGTCTGGGGCCGAGCAATAGTCCAGCAGGTAGGTTGTTGGTCTTGCATGCAGCCTACCCAGGTTTGATCTCCGGCATCCGATATGGTCCCACGAGCACCACCAGGAGTAATACCTGAGGGCAGAACCAGAAGTAACCCCTGATGGTCGCTGGGTGTGACCCAAAAAGTGAAGTGGGTCAGCTGTGGAGCATTGAATTTAGTCCCTGATGTCACCAAAAGCCGGTGTTAGATGAAAGTTATCTAGGTATAGGACTGACCAGATACCCTATGGTATTTGGGAATTACTCTGATGGTTGCCCAAGTATATGTAGTACCTGATAGCAAGCCCCAAGTTGACTGCAAGCAAGACCCTATCCTATTCTCCAGTCTGTTTTTACATGGGTAATAAGTTGATAAGCCACGTTCAAGTTCACCTTTAATTTGGCCCTAGTGATTTAACACAGGTTAATTGGAGTCCAGGCCCACAGCATGGCAGTAAGGTACGTTCTTGAGTATGGAGACGTATTTTCCCTTGCCAAGAAAAATCCTCATTCTTGGGACCAGAGTGATAGCCCAACGGGTAGGGCGTTTGCCTTGCACGTGGCTGGCCTCTGCTGGCCTGGGTTCGATTCCCAGCGTCCCATATGGTCCCCAGAGCACCATCAGGAGTAGCCCTGATGGTGAGCATTGCAACTGGCCATGTTCTGTCCCAGACCCTCAATATGGGTCCCCAAGCCCTCCTGAGTCCAGCTGAGTATAGCCACTGAATAAAACCCAAACCCGGGAACTGCCTGCAGTGATAGTATAGCGGGAAGGGCATTTACCTTGTACACAGCTGGTCCGGGTTCAATCCCTGGCATCCCATGGTCCGAACACCGCCAGAGTGTTTCCTGAACCCTCTGAAACAACCCCTGAACATTGCTAGGGGTTATGATTCAAAAAAAAAAGTAGCTGTTTTGGTGTTCTCTTCCTTGACCTCCCAATCTGGTGATTACCCAATTTGGCTAGAGAGACGAAGTATAGTATAGGCAGGACCTTCCACACGCCTGCCAACTTCTATACCTGGCTCAGCATCACCATGAGTACTGAGTATAAGAAAGGAGATGCGGAGCGATAGCCCAGCGTGCCGGCCCAGGTTCGATCCCCGCATCCCATTTGGTCCCCCGAGCACCGCCAGGAGTAATTCCTGGAGTGCAGAGCCAGGAGAAACCCTGAGCATTGCCGGGTGTGACCCCCCAAAAAAATATGTGGGGGCCGGAGCGATAGTCCAGCGGGTAGGGCGTTTGCCTTGCACGCGGATGGCCCATGCCGGCCCGGGTTCGATCCCCGGCATCCCATATGGTCCCCGAGCACCGCCAGGAGTAATTTCTGAGTGCAGAGCCAGGAGTAACCCCTGAGTATTGCCGGGTGTGACCCAAAAAAGCAAAAAAAAATAAGTGGGGCTGGAGCGATAGTCCAGCGGGTAGGGCGTTTGCCTTGCATGTGGCCGGCCTATGCCAGCCTGGGTTCGATTCCTGGCATCCCATATGGTCCCCGGGAACGCCAGGAGTAATTCCTGAGCATCGCCGGTGTGACCCAAAAAAAAGGAAGGGATAAAAAAAAGGATGAGGGGCCGGAGAGATAGCCTAGCGGGTAGGGCGCTTTGCCTTGCACGCGCGGCCTGCGCTGGCCTGGGTTCCATCCCCGGCATCACATATGGTCCCCCGAGCACCGCCAGGAGTAATTTCTGAGTGCAGAGCCAGGAGTAACCCCTGAGCATTGCCAGGTGTGACCCAAAAAGCAAAAAAAAAAAAAAAAAAAAAAAAAAGGATGAATGAAAATAAACCCATGGACTTGACAATAGAACTAAGCTTTACCGAACTGGGTGGATAAAGGTATTGGTGGTTGGCCTTCAAGACAAGTGTAAAAAGTACATTTTTTTTTTTTAAGGAGGGTCCACAGGGGCCTGAGCAACAGCAAGGTGGGTAGGACAGTTTGCCTTGCACGTGGCAGACTCGGGTTCAATCTCCAGCATCCCATATGGTCCCTTGAGCATGGCCAGGAGTAATTCCTGAGTGCAGAGCCAGGAGTAACCCCTTAGCATGCTGCTTGTGACCCAAAAAATGGGGGGAGGGTACACAGGTATATCTCAATCGTTGGAAACTTTGCATGCCAGAACCCTGTTTTTGATCCTCCCCCAAACATTGGCCCATGAACACCAGTAGCAGTCGCAGAGCACTGAGCTGGGGGTTGCTTCCAAGCACTGCTTAGTGTGAACCAAAACCATGAAGGGTTCTGGAGGCAGTCACATAGTACAGTGACCCTCATGTGGCTAACATGGGTCCAATCCCCAGCACTGCATACGGCCATCTGAGCACTGCAAGAGGGTCGTACTGAGCACAGAGCCAGCAATAGCTCCTAAGCACCTCTAGTTAAGGCCCCAAACAGTTTACTCCCACGCACGTGTTACTTTCACTTTTTCATGATCTACATTTCAGACCACACACACTCCCTGTGTTCTGTGGGGGATTTTCCTGTTCTGTAAAGAGTTTAAAAAAAAAAAGCTTTAGGCATTCGTCACTTCTGCCATGACATGCTAAAAAAAAAAAAAAAGATGATGAGACGAAAGGAGACGGCAAGTGCTTACATGCCCCAAGAAGATACATGCTGCAGGGAGGACAAGCTCAAGGCTTTCCATATCGGGTAAGTTTTTTAGGGACTATTAGTCTCGGTCAGGGACCAGCAAATGAGGATCCGGGGGCCCAATCTGACTTTCTGCCTGTTTTGTAAGTTAGGTTTTATTGGTACACAGACATCCACAATCTGTTATGTTTTGGCCAAGCTGCTCAGAACAATGAGTGATTTCTTCAGAGACTCACATGTCCCACAAAACTTAATGTCCTCATATATGCCCTATCTGATCCTTTACAATAAACACCTACCCACATCTGATCTCGTGCAGAACCAGGACATTTCCTCCAATATACAGGTAAAGATAATGCACCTCAGGCCAGGGAGATAGTTGAATGCTTTTTTTTTTCTTCTACCCCCCCATTTTTGGGTCATCCCGGCGTTAGTGCCCGTTCTGCACTCAGAAATTATTCCTGGGGCCGGAGTGATAGCACAGTGCCTTGCACGTGACCGACCCGGGTTCAATCCTTTTTTTTTTTTCTTTTTGGGTCACACCCAGGAATGCTCAGGGGTTACTCCTGGCTCTGCATTCAGGAATTACTCCCGGCGGCGCTGGGGGACCATATGGGATGCCGGGATCGAACCTGAGCTGGCACGGGCCGGCCGTGCAAGGCAAACACCCTACCTGCTGGACTATCGCTCCAGTCCCCCGGGTTCAATCCTTGACATCCCATATGGATCTCCACCACTACCAGGGCAGAGAAAGGAGTAACCTCTCGAGCATTGGTGGGTGTGACCCAAAATTAAAAAATATGAAAAAACTTATTCCTGGATCTATAGATCACATGGAAAACTGAGGATCAAACCCAGATTGGCCATGTGTAAGGCAAACAGCCAACTTGCTGTACTATCACTCTGGCCCCCATGAGACGAATGCTTTACAAGTGGGAGGCCTGACTTCAGTCCTCTGCTGAGGGCGTGCAAGGCCTGACTTCAGTCCTCTACTGAGGTGCTCGGGGACCATAGCACCAGGTCACTCCCTGGCTCTGCACAGAAATTACTCCTGGGGCTGGAGCGTATATAGTCCAGCGAGTAGGGTGTTTGCCTTGCATGCAACCGACCGGGTTCGATCCCCGGCATCCCATATGGTTCCCGAGCACCGCCAGGAGTAATTCCTGAGTGCAAAGCCAGGAGTAACCCCCTGAGCGCCACCGGGTGTGACCCAAAAAGCAAAAACAACAACAACAAACAAACATGGGGACCGGAGCGATAGTCCAGCGGGTAGGGCACTTGCC
>JAJIBD010020012.1:0-11816 GCA_021461705.1 Cryptotis parvus | reverse complement strand
CAGCTCCAGCCCTCAGGGTTCTTCTGGGGACCGCAGTCTTGGCCCCCAACCCTTCTCCCAGCCCCGCCCCCTCAATAAAGCAAGGCCAGGCGAAGTTTCTCTCTTTATTAATCTACCCAGCCAGGGAAAGGGGACACATCTCACCACCGCAACGGCCACGGGAAGCTTCTACCTGTGCCCTCTGCCCTCCCCTGCCCAATAAATAAAAAGGGGATGAGGAAGTACAGGGCTGAGGGGAGGCGCCCCAGGCCCAGGACAGCATCTGTGCTGGGAGTGAGGGGGAGAATAAATAGACAGAGGGTCCCACCTGGGAAGGGGCCCCTGGCACGGGGTGAAAGGGGCAGGGGGACCTGCCAATAGGCCGGAGCCCAGCTTTGCGGGACGGGCTCCGACACCAGCTCCCTGGCCAAGCCTGCCCTGTCGGAGTCCTGCCAGAGGCCGCGAGTCCGACTCCTCAGGCCGGGCCCACCTGCTCGCCTCTCGGGGGCCGCCCTCTACGCCTGCTCTGGCCAGGCCAGGGCTGTCTCTGGGCCACTGGGCAGGAGGCGGGAGGACGGAGCGCTGGGTTTAGTGCCTCCCCTCTAGCTCTGACCCCCCGCTGGCAGCCACCTGGGGTGTCGGAAGCCGCGGGAGGGGTCCCTCCTTGGCCCCCTGGGCCCCCTGCAGCCGGCGCAGCCGCAGCTCCTCCAGGCCTTCCCACAGCTCCTGGCGCTCGCGGGCCTTCTGCTGCTCCCCTGCGGGGCAGAGGTCAGGCAGCTTCTGCACACCCGGCTGGGGCCCAGCGTCCACTACCTGGCACACTGACCCCACCACTTCCGCTCGGAGAATGCAGGGACTGGGGGTGTCGCCCTGCAGGCTGGTTCCCGGCCCCCTGCAGGCACTCACTGCTGCTTCTCCAGCTTGTAGGAGGCCGTGGAGCTCGTCAAACAGTTTCCCATTCATCTCCATGAAGGTCTTGAGCACGTTGTAGATGAGAGACACGATGGTCCTTGGTGGGGCAGAGGGAGGCCAGCGGCACCTTCAGCGGGGCCCATCTCCCCACCCCATCCCGCGGGCACTGCCCTCCTCCCGCGCACTCACTGGTTCCAGTGCTCCTTGGACACCTGGTAGAGGGTCCCGAACACGGCAGGCAGCACAGTGTGGCAGTTGTCCTCAATGAGGCTCAGGATATACTCGTTGTTCCAGAAATACAGAGCCCGGCTCTGCAACCTGAGCCAGGGAGGGTGCGGGGAGGGTCCTGCAGGGTCGGGCACTGCCCTCACACCCCCCCAGGGGGCACGTCAACCCCGGGAGGCAGCAAGGCCAAAGCGGCAAGAGTCCCCAACGCGCCAATTCTCGCTCCACTGCACAGACCACACCCTGCTGCGCGCTGCCCCCTCTCGGGCTCAGCCTGGTCATCAAGATGGCCGTAGTGGGGTGGAAACGACAGCACAGCGGGAGGGCATTTGTCTCGCACGCAGCTGACCGGGGTTCAAATCCCAGCACCCCATATAGTCCCCGAGCACCACCAGGAGTAATTCCTAAGTGGAGAGCCTGGAGTAACCTCTGAGCATCGCCGGGTGTGGCCCAAAAAAGCCAAAACAACAAAAAGATGGTCATGGTGATTGACTGCTCCTGCCGTGGGCAAGCGAGGACCAAGGAAGTGTTTGATAAACTCAAGTACGGGCTCACGGGCAGAAGAAGGGTGCTCAGCGGGATAGTCTGAGATCGGGAAGTCCGTGCGGGAGAACAGGAGCTGGGTTGCAGTATAGGACCCCAAGGGCAGTAGAAGAGCGGACCAGGGGCAACTGTCCAGCCTGATCACGCCTGGCTGCATCATCTGTCACTGGGAATGTGCACGTTTGGGTTTGGGTGTCTCATGCTACGGTGCTCAGGCCCACAGCAGCAGCAGGTGGAGCCCTCCCCAAGGACCTTCATCTACCTCGAGGCCCATTTCTCAGCCAAGGAAGCTCCTGAGAGCAGAGTCGCGAGCTGCCCGGCCCCTCTGTGGGGGAGCAGAGCACAGCCCACCTGGACCCCAGCCCCACTCTCACGTCCCCATCCGTACCTGGAAGTGAGGGCTGGACACACAGCGAGCCACCTGCTTGAAGAGGGGCTCCTGGATCTTCACAAACTGGGTGGGTTCGATGACATCGAGGATCTCTTCCATCTCCCCAGAAACATCACCTGAGGGCCACGGGACAGCAATGTCCAGCGCCCTGTGCCCCTTACCCCAAGCGCCCGCCAGGAGCCTCCAGGCCTCCCACAGCAGGTGGCCAGGTTGCCTCCTACCTCCTTCTGGGTGCAGGTTTTCGGCCAGTACTTCAGCAGCCCCCGGATCACCTGTGGGAGACGGGCACCAGGTGAGAGTACTGCCCCCGGAGGTCCTCGCATGCTCCGTGAAGTGGGGGCCGGCCGCCCCGAGGTACTCACATGCTCCGTCAAGGTGGCGTCCTTCTCCAGAAACTGCACCACACAGTAGGCCAGCTGCGGAGGGAGGGAGAAGGGACAGGTCAGCCAGGGACCCAAGCAGGGCACCCAGCACACCTGCTGTGATGGATCCGGACTGGGTCTCTAGCGGGAGGAGAGAGAGAGAGAAGGCGGCGGGCAGCCTTCGGAGGACAGGGGGAAGGGACTGTCCAGGGCAGGAGGCTGCAGCGGGGGCTGGCGAACGCGGGGCACGCGGCTGCCGGCCGCACCTGGGCGTGGAAGACAGACAGGGACCTGACCGAGTGCAGCGGGATGAGGACGCCGCACCAGGAACTGCTTGTGCTCCGCCTTAAGGGGCAGCGCGAAGCCATTGATGATGCTGCAGGGAGGGGAGCAGAGAGCCGTGGGCTGGGGTGACCCCGCTGGGTCCCTCCCCCCACGAGGGTGCTCCAGCCCGCGGCCCACCAGGCACCTTCCCAGGATCTCCAGCAGCTCTGCCACCCCGTTGAAGTGCTCCAGCTCGTAGATGAACCTGGACAGGAAGACAGGGCAGGAGGGCTCAGCCCCTCCCAGTGCCCCCACAGCCCTGCCCTGCAGGCCCCCGGGCCCCCTCAGATCCCCCGAGACTTCCGGGCAACCAGCCCATGCTCCAGACCTCATGCTCCCTGGTGCCCTCCCAAATGACACCTGTCACTCCTCCTGCTCGTCAACCCGAAGGATGCCACGAGGACACCAGGCGCCTCTGCACCCCAGATCCAGTGTGCAGGCGCAGAAACAGGCTCCGCGAGCCCCCTGACTCTGGGCCCAGGATGAGCTCAAGTTTCTGAAAGCTGCTCGCCTCTTGAGGCCACACCGCACCCCCTCTCCTCAAAGGCTTAGAAACTGATGAAAGTTGGGCCAGAGCAACGTTACAGCGGGAGTTTGCCTTGCACGCGCCGACCCATGTTCGATCCCGGCATCCCTTATGGTCCCCCGAGCACCGCCAGGAGTAATTCCTGAGTGCAGAGCCAGGAGTAACCCCTGAGCATCGCCAGGTGTGACCCAAAAAAGCAAAAAAAAAAAGACCCTGAGTTTGCCCCCCCCCAAAATTCATCCAATTCTGACTCCAGCCCAGCCATCCCCCCCAAACCAATCTCCACGGGGGCTCTGACAGCGGGCACAGGCACCCCATCCTTACTGAGGAAGAACGCCCCTCAAGCTCATCATGAGGGCCAGGGCCCAAGATCCAAACACAGGGGCCCTTTTTCTGCCCACCTTGGCAGCTTGGGACAGCCAGCACCGGGAAACTGCCACCCGCACCCCCGCCCGGGCGCTCCCCACTGCACCCACCGGAGGAAGATGTGGCTGCACTGTTTGCGGATGTAGGCCCGCAGCCCCAGGAACTTGCCGTAGACCCTGTGCAGGATGGTCTTGAGGTATTCCCGCTCCCGAGGGTCCTCACTGTCGAACAGCTCCAGGAGCTGCGGGCCCGGGTCAGCGGTCTGATGAGGATCAAGCCCAGGGGCTTCCACCCTCTCTCCATGCCCCTGCCCAGGCCCCCGCAGGCACCCCACATCACCATCAGCACAAACTTTTGGTCCACGTATCTCTTGGCCACAGAGGGCTGGAAGTCTGGGCTCTCCAGGAAGCGAAGGAAAAACTCATACACCAGCTGTGCAGTGCAGGACCGAGGAAATGAGGCTCAGAAAGGGGGGTTCACTGCCAGCTCCCCATGGACTCACAGTCCAGGGGTGCACTGGCCACCCTCAGAAACTCGGGGCCCAGCAGACCCGCCCTCACACCTGCAGATGTGGCCACGAAGGCTCAAGGTTGGGTTCATCCTCTTCTGGGTCGAATTGGGGTCTCGCTGGGCGGCAGGGTACGGAAGATGTTCACTGAGATCTGTGGAGAGACGGGGTTCAGGGGGAGCAGCACAGGGCTCGTTCCTGAGGGCGACGCCCCCTCAGTTCCGGCTGAGGCACCGGATTCATGGATGCCTTGCGCTGGGGCTGGGGTACAGCCCAGTGGGGTGTGGACACAGGGAATAAGGTGGGCCTCGGAGCCTGCCAGGGGCAAGGTCCAGTTACGAACGCAGGCCTGGGGCGGGAGGCCTTGTGGGGGGGTGCCCACATCCCCCACTTTTTGGGAGGCATCAGCAGAAGAGGAGCTGGGGGCTTCTCTGTGCAGGGGGCCCACACATGAGTGTTCAGCAGGGTCCCCGTGTCCCTAAGCCCCCGGTCTGTGTGCGGTGCCAAGCACTCACCATGCGGATGATGTCAGGGTACACCGGCTCAATGAGGACCCCCCGGGTGCTGCCCACACACTCCACCAGCTCGTTGAGCGCTGCCCGCTTCACCTCCTTTCCCTTGAGGTCGGCCACGCCAGTCCAGAAAGTCAAACATCACCCCGCACTGGGCCAGCTTCCGCTCAGCAGCTCATGGAGCTCTGCCGCGGGCACATCTGGACGGGCGGGGGGCTGAGCTGGGACGGCCCCTCACCTCGCGGGAAGCAGGCAGCCCCTCAGCCCCACCACCCCAGCCCCGTGCAGCCCTCCTATGCCCCCACTCACTGGAGGCAGGGCCTGGCCCTGTTCCTTACTCAGGGCTCTGGGGGTATCATGTACAAGAGCCAGAGTAAGAAGGGGCTCGGGGACCCCCGCTTGGCTTGGGGAGCAGCCTGGTCACTGGTGAGTCAGGCCCAGCACCTGCTCCTGGGCCCTGGAAACTGCCCTGTGGGCCCCACCCTTGGCCCGGCCTGCCCCCCCATGACTCCACCTCTAGCTGCCCCACCTCTGGGGACAGGCTAGTCAGGCCATGCGTCAGCAGAGGGCCAGCAGCGGGAGTCCTGGGCAGTGCTTCCCCTGGGGCCCCTAGCTGTGGTGCAGGGGGCTCACCCTTCAGCAGGGGCAGCGCGTGAGCTCCTGCTGGTTGCTCTGGTAGCGGAACTGCGAGGAGCTGTGTGAGCGCCGGGGCCGGGCCCCTGCGCAGGGAGCGGCGGGAGAAGCCGCCCACCTTGTCGGAGGGGGCACAGGCGACAGCCCCGGGAGGAGGGGCTGCTCGGGGTGCTGGCGGGGGCAGCTTTGTCTCCATGGCGGTGGTCAGCGCAGTCAAGCCTTCGGAGCCCCCGGGCGCCCCTCTGGGCCAGGCGGGTGCTGAGTGAGCCGGGCTGGCTAACTTGGGCCCATCCTTTGATGCGGGAGGGGGCACAAGTACAGTTCTGGGCCCCCCAGGGCCTTCCACAACTTCCAGTCCTGGGGGCAGGCAGGGAGAGATGAGGCTGGCTCAGGTCTCAGTTCCTTCCTGGGGGTCCACGGATCTGGTCCAGTGAAGGTGCCCACCCTGGTTCTTTGGTAGATGGAGAGTGCAGAAAGTCGGCAAGAAAGAGGCAGAGAACTGGTCGGTTTCTGCCCAGCGAGTGGTCGTCGCTGGCTGCTGGTCCACGGTCCAGGCCTTCAAGGGAGGTGCAGCCCCAACCCCAGGGAGACACAGACCCCCGATCCCAGACTGAAAGGTGCCCCTCCAAAACAAGCCTTCCCAAACAGCCTCCTCGAGAACGGACCCAACCTTCATCCCGACCCCCGAACCACAGGGGTCCCCATTCCCGCCCCCTAACCCTGGCGCCGGGGACTTCTCCAGAACGAGGCCCAAACCCATCCCAACCCCCTTCCCCGGGTCCCACATTTCCTCCACCCTGCCCCCCTGAACCCCATGGGCGCCCCCATCTGGGACTCACTTCTCCGATGTTCACGCTCCGCAGCCCGACCCCAAGGGGCTGCACCCGGGCGGGGTGGGGGCGCTGCTCACGGCCCCTCCGCAGTGGCGCTGGGCGGCGGCGCTCCTGGGTTCCCTCTCGGGCTCCGGGGGCCGGGGCATGCCCCCGCGAGCCCCGAGTCCGGCGCGGGCTCTGGGCGGGCTCCTTGCAGGCCGGGCCGCGCGCCCACCTCTGCCTCCAGCCGGGGGGTCCGAGCCGCGCCGCCGCGGGAGCCCCGGCTCTGCGCGCACCGGCACCCGCCGCCCAGCGGCTCAGGATGACATCAAGTCACCTCCCCCCCGCCCGGCCCGCACCTCCCCGCGGGCTGGGGGCGGGGGCTGCGTCAGGAAGTTCCCGGGGCAGCTGGGAGATGTAGTTCCCGGCCCGCTTAAAGGGGGTACCGTAGCCACCCCCGAAACAGGGGTGATCCCTGCGGCCGCCCGGGATCGGGCAAGCCGAGTGGGGTGGGGTCTAGCGGGGGCTGGACGCCGGCTGGGAGGGAACGTGCACAGAGAGAGGGGCCCCTCGCGAGGGTCTGCGCGGTGCCGGGAGTCGCCAGGATGCCGGCATCCAGGCTCCACCTTTCTGGGAATTCTACCCTCACCCCAACACAACAACACACACAGACACACACACTCACACGGACACACACAGACGCAGACACACTCACACCGGCACGTGACTGGTTAATAGGCCTGCGGTGAGCGGGTGGCTGCCGGGAGGGGTGTGGCGCGCCGGAGGCTGCTGGGAAGTGGAGTCCGGCCTCGGCCCTGCAGTCCCCCTCCCGTCCCTTCGCTGTCCACGGTGACATCATGTTCTGGGGTTTAAAGGGCCAGCCTGAAAGTGCGAAGCAGTGGGGCAGGGGCGCCTCTGGCGCTGCGACCCCCCGACCCCCGCAGGCTGGCTTCCTGCAGGCTCCTCCAGGTCTCGGACCCGAGGGTCTCCGCCAAGTCGCAGGTGTCCAGTCCCAAGCCACATTCCAGACCTCAGCCAAGTTCTCACGCTGCACCCTGGCCCCTTGCCTAGGCCTCTGGACGCTTATTTTGCCTGAGTCCAAGCCCTTAGTCCGTGCAGTCGATCCCAGGCATTTTGTCTAGGGAAAGCCCTGGAGGGTGCAAGGCGTGGAGGGGCGCAGACAGCAGACGGTCCCCTCTCGGGACCCTCAAGGAGCCCCCACAGCTCTGGGGGTCTCAGCAAAGGTCTGAGCAGCCTTTGTTGTCCAAGCAACAAAAAAGTAAAAAGTGAGACAGGGCCGAGGCTTAGCAGCGGAGCACTTTGCTTTGCCTTTGTAAGGGGGGTTCTGGGTTTGGCCCCCTTGCACTGGAAAAAATAAAAACACCTCTTTACTGGGCTGGGAAGATAGCCCACCGAGCTACGCCACGCTCGCTTAGCGAGTGGGGGAGGCCCGGGCTTGGCGCCCAGCGGTGGCCTGAGCACCACCAGGAGCGACCCAGCACTGCTGGGTGTGGCCCCGAGATCAAAGCAAAAGAAAAAGCCAAATCCACAGTTTAGCCAGGTGGGACTGGGGAAGGGTCCCGGAGAACTGGCCCGCAGCTCACCCCGGGCCCGACATGTCGGGACCAGAGAGGTGACCTAGGAGTTAGGGTGCCAGTCTTGTGTGTCTTTTGCCCACTGCCAATCCCTGGCACCACGGATGGTCCCCCTGAGCAGCACCAGGAGCCAGGTGCGGCCCTGCAGCAGCCGACAGGCAAACATTCACCAGCTTCTCCACTTGGTCCTCGGGGTGCTTGTCTACGAGAGGGAGACCCAGACGTTCCCTGCTGCCCTCCAGGATGGGTGTGAAGACTCTGCCACATGCCTGCCCCGCACACGGGGGTAAAGCAGGCAGGCCGAGAGCCTCTGCAGGGCCCAGAGGGGCGGAGGATATACCCACAGCCACACAGCCTAGTCTCAGAATCGAGGACCAGGGGGCAAGGTCAGGGACTCCGCGGTCTCAGGGCCAGCTTGGTCTTGATACAGTGGTGTGGGGAGAGAGGACAGTCAGTGTGACCATGGAGGAGTTACCCAAGAGCCTCTGGAACAAATGGTGCTCTAACTGGGCAGACGGTGCTCCAGCGGGACAGACATGCAATAGCTGGGGCAGACGGGGCAACAGCTGGGGCAGACGGGGCAATAGCTGGACACATGGTGCAATAGCTGGACAGACTGTGCAATAGCTGGACACACGGTGCAATAGCTGGGCAGACGGCGCAATAGCTAGGCAGACAGTGCAATAGCTGGACAGACAGTGCAATAGTTGGGACAGACAGTGCAACAGCTGGACAGACGGTGCAATAGCTGGAAAGACGTGCGATAGCTCGACAGACGGTGCAACAGTTGGGACCGACGGTGCAACAGCTGGAATAGACGGTGCAATAGCTGGACAGACGGTGCAATAGCTGGACAGACGGTGCAATAGCTGGACAGACAGTGCAATAACTGGACAGACGGTGCAATAGCTGGGACAGACGGTGCAATAGCTGGACAGACGGTGCGATAGCTGGACAGATGGTGCAATAGTTGGGACAGACGGTGCAATAGCTGGGCAGACGGTGCAATAGCTGGACAGACGGTGCAATAGCTGGACAGACGGTGCAATAGCTGGACAGACGGTGCAATAGCTGGACAGACGGTGCAATAGTTGTGACAGACGGTGCAATAGCTGGGCAGACGGTGCAATAGCTGGACAGATGGTGCAATAGTTGGGACAGACGGTGCAATAGCTGGGCAGACGGTGCAATAGCTGGACAGCAATAGCTGGACAGACGGTGCAATAGCTGGACAGACGGTGCAATAGCTGGGCAGACGGTGCAATAGCTGGACAGACAGTGCGACAGCTAGACAGACGGTGCAATAGCTGGACAGACGGTGCAATAGCTGGACAGACGGTGCAATAGCTGGACAGACGGTGCAATAGCTGGACAGACAGTGCAATAGCTGGACAGACGGTGCAATAGGCGGACAGATGGTGCAATAGCTGGACAGACGGTTCAATAGCTGGGACAGACGGTGCAATAGCTGGGCAGATGGTGCAATAGCTGGGACAGACGGTGCAATAGCTGGGACAGACGGTGCAGTAGCTGGGCAGACTGTGCAATAGCTGGACAGACGGTTCAATAGCTGGGACAGACGGTGCAATAGCTGGGACAGACGGTGCAATAGGCGGGGTAGATGCAATAGTGGGGACAGACGTTGCAATAGCTGGAGCCTGCAGGTTTTCTTCTTTATTCTCTTCTGTGGGGGGGCTGTATTTGGGCCACACCAGCAATGCTCAGGGTTTCCTCCTGGTGGAGGAGCCATATGGGGTGCTGGATCAAACCCTGCTGGCTACTTGCAAGGCAGGGTCTTGCCCCCTGTACTGTGTATATTTTCCTTCGTTATTGAAGTGGAGTACTGATGGCAGATTCTTCAGGTGTTCAGGTCTGACTTTATCTGGGCCGGGTGCCGTTCGCTTCTTTACCGACAAAATGGCATGTCGGATTTCAGAAGGGAGAACATTGGGAAGGACATATCCATCCTGTGGAATTTGTTATTTGGGCAGGTGGGCCTGGCTATCAAAGAGATCTGAGTAGAAGTCAAGGATAATCTTCTCCATTGACTTTCTGGAAGATGTGATAGATCCATCAGGGCATCGGAGGGCAGTCATCTTGGTCTTATAGTTGGCGAAGGACAGGCAGGCATTGTGAATGCTTTTCCCGGCTTCTGCTGCATGGGCCAGTATTTCTGCTCTTCTCTCTTTGAGGTCTTCCTTTATCGCTTCTCTGCACAGTTTTGTGAGCTTGGACGTTAGTATTTGGTTGCCTGAGGCTCGCTCCTTGCCATGTTGGTGAATGAGCTCAAGAGTCTTTAAAGACAGGCATCTTCTGAATGAATGCAAGGTGCCCTCCCAATGGAAAACCAGCAATACAGTTCTACTGTTCAAGAAGGGAGACATCCACGACATTGGCAACTATCGCCCCATCTGCCTGTTGTCCGTCATCTACAAGCTGTTTACACGAGTCATCCTGAACAGGATTGACAGAACATTAGATGAAGGACAACCATGCGAGCAAGCTGCCTTCTGAAAAAGATTCAGCACAATCGACCATATCCACACGGTAACCAAGCTCATTGAGGTTTGTAGGGAGTACAAGATGCCGCTCTGTCTCACGTTCATTGATTTACAGAAAGCCTTTGATTCTGTGGAGACTGAAGCAGTCATTGAAGCCCCTAGCCAAACAGGTGTTCAAACCCAATACATCAAGATCCTTCGTGAGCTGTATTACGGATTCACCACCAGGAACTCACCATTCTAGAAGGAAGTGATCATCGATGTCAAAAGAGGGGTTGGCAGGGTGATACCATTTCACCAAAACTCTACAGCGCCACCCTCGAGAACGTCACGCGACAATTAGAATGGGAAGGAATGGGAGTGAAGATAGATGATCGGCAACTACACCACCTCCATTTCGCTGATGACATCGTTCTAATAACACCAAACATTAGCCAAGCGGCACAAATGCTGGCTGACTTTGACCGAGGATGTGGAAAGATAGGTCTACAGCTGAATCTCAACAAAACTATATTCATGAAAAATGAACTAGTTCATTTTTGATGAACTAGTTCATGCTAGTTCAAAATGAACTAGTTCAAAATGAACTAGTTCATGCTACACTAGCATGTGACAGGACGTATTGAGATGTTACTGGTGTCCACTTGAGCAAATCAATGATATACGGGAAGACAGTGAACTAGTTCCAGAGGCCCCATTCACTCTCAATGGAACAAACATCTCTTTTTTTACTTTTTTTTTTTTTTTTTTGCTTTTTGGGTCACACCCGCGATGCTCAGGGGTTACTCCTGGTTCTTCGCTCAGGAATTACTCCTGGTGGTGCCTGGGGACCATATGGGATGCCTAGGATTGAACCCGGTCGGCCACATGCAAGGCAAACGCCCCTACCTGCTGTGCTATCACTCCGCGCCCGAACAAACATCTCTGAATGTAGCAGTTATGTGTACCTAGGTCGAGAATTCAACATGGTGAACGACCTAAAACCTGAGCTGCTGCGGGAGGAAGAGAGCGGCAAAGAACGCCTTCAAGAGCATTGATGAAATAGCTAAAAGGACAAAGAACCTCTGGCTCGGGCACATCTCTTCGACTCCACCATTCTCCCTGCATTAACATACACCTCAGAGACCTGGGCCCTACGAAAGCAGGATGAGAATGCTATTCAGGTCTCCCGAGAGGAATCGAAAGAGCTATGCTTGGAATATCACGACTCACTCAAGTGAGAGACGGAATCCAGAGTTCCAACCTCCATTGACGATCCAGAGTCAGGGACGCTGTCTCGTTTGCCAAGGCATCGAAAATCAGATGGGTTGGACATGTAATTTGGAGAAGGCCTCTCAGGAACACTCCTATGGCGCTTGAGGAGCTCCATAGCCTCAAAGCAAACAAACAAGGGAAGCCTTGTTTGTTTGCTTTTGTTTGGGGCTCAGGGATCACTCTTGTCACAGTCCAGTGTTGGAGGACAGGTTTAGCTATTCTGGGAGTTTTGTTGTTTTGCCCACTCCCAGCTTAATCTATTTAAGCCAAGGTTCATTCTAATGAGACCTCTCTTCTATGTAAACACTGCTAGAGGGTGTGGCAGTTACAGAAGTCACCTTGACTGAATAACTTCTGACTTATACATCTACTA
>JAJIBD010020011.1:0-34226 GCA_021461705.1 Cryptotis parvus | reverse complement strand
TGGTGATTCTGGCAACCTTGTCTTGTCCCTGAACTTAGGTGGAAGCTTTTAGTTTTTCCCGATTGAGAATAATGCTTTCTGTGGGCTTTTGGTAGATAGCATTGACTATATGGTGGAAAGTTCTTTCGATTCCCATTTTGTGAAGAGTTTTTATCATGAGCGGTTGCTGGATCTTGTCAGACACTTTCTTTGCGTCTACTGATAAGATAATATAGTTTATTTTTCCATTTATTGATATGGTGCATTATGTTGAGGGATTTGCAAATGTTGAACTATACTTGCATCTATGGGATAAATCCTACTTGGTAAAGGTGTAAGATCTTTTTGATTAATCTTTGGACTCTATTTGCTAATATTTTGTTGAACATATTAGCATCTGTGTTCAACAGGGATATTGGCCTGTAATTTCCCTTCTTTGTGATGTATCTGTCTCATCTGGGTATCAGTATGATATCTGCATGGTAGAAACTGTTTGAGAGTGTTTCTGTTTCTTCTATTTTCTGGAAAAGTTTGAAAGAATGGGCAACAGGTCCTCTTTAAAGGTCTGGAAGAAGTCTATAGTATATCCATCTTTACCTGGACTTTTATGGTCGGGAAGACTTTGATTACTATTTCAATTTCCTCGGGAGAGTTAAGCTTCCTCAGGTATTCCAAGTCTTCTTGGTTCAGCCTTGGAAGGATATAGGAATCCAAGAATCTGTCCATTTCCTCTAGGTTCTCTTGTTTCGTGGCATACAGACTCTCAAAGTAATCTCTGATGATCTTCTGAATTTCTATGGTTTCTACTGTGATGTCCACCTTTTCATTTCTGATTCACTTTATTAGTGTTCTCTCTCTCCCCTTCTTTGTGAGTCTTGCAGTGGTTTGTTTATCTTGTTTATTTTTTCAAAGAACCAACTCTTGGTTTCATTGGTCTTTTGGATTGTTTTTTTGGGATTCCAGCTCATTCAATTCTATGCTAAATTTTATTATTTCCTGTGTTCTGCCTAGGTTGGGATTCTTTAGTTAGTCATTTTCTAAGATGTTAAGCTGTGAAGTCAAATTATTTATGTGGGCCCTTTCTTAATTCCTGATAAACGCTTATTAGCACTGCTTTAGCTGTGTCCCACAAGTTTTGGTAGTCCTTGTCTTCATTTTCATTTGTTTCAAGAATCTTGTGATTTCTTTTAATTTCCTCTATGACCAACTGGTTGTTCAGCAGTGAGCAGTTTAGTTTCCTGGTGTTTGATATAGTTCTCCATTTCTTATTTTTTCACGATTTGATAAGTTAACTTTATTTTTTAAGTATTTTATTATACCACCGTGAGATATACAAATAAAAAAGATATCAATTTAAAAGTTCATATTTCGGGTTTTGGTCATACAGTGTTCCAGCACCCGTCCCTCCACCAGTGCCCATCTCCCACCACCATGTGATTCACTTCTATTTTCAATTCATCATGGCCTGAAAGAATAGTTGATAAAATTTGTATCTTCTTGATTTTATTGAGTTATGTTTTGTGTCCCAGCATGTGGTATATCTTGGAGAATAATTCATGTGTACCAGAAAAAAAGTGTATTCAGCTTTTGGGGATAAAGAGCCCTGTCTATATCTACTAGACGTTTCTCTTCCATTTTCTCCTTTAGAGCAAGTATTTCCTTGCTGAGTTTCAGTCTCGTTGATCTATCAAGAGTTGATAGAGCAGTGTTGAAGAATCCAACTACAATTGTATTGATGTCAAAGTCTTCCTTTAAATCTATTAGTAGTTGTTTCAAGGATTTTGCTGGCCCACATTGAATTCATGTATGTTTAAGAGTGTAATTTCTTCCCTGATATAAATATACCTTAATTATTAACAAATGACATTCACTGTCCATTCTAAGCTTTTACAGCCTGAAAACGATGTTGTCAGATACTAGTATGACCTCTCTGGCCTTTGAAAAAATTTACTGTACCACCATGAGATATACAATCACAAAGATGTTCATGATTGGATTTCAGTCATACAGTGTTCGGCACCCATCCATATACCAGTGCACATTGACTACCACCAATGTCCACAGATTCCCTCCCCCTCCCCTGTACTGCTACCATAGAAGGCATTTTCCTCCTCTTCTCTCTCCCTCTTTCTCTCCTATCTCTCTCCCAGCCCCTTTTCTTACACAATGTGAGTTTCCAGACATACATTTAGGGGGTTATCATGTATATCACTTTTCCTACATTCAATGCTCAGTTCTAGTCTGGTATTAGCATTTCCAACAATTAGTAGAACATTGGTATATATTTATATCCCAAAAATGAATGCAGTCTTTCTATAGCTTTCCTTTTCTTTCCTACTAATTTCAATAAGCATGATAATCTACATGTCCATCCACTTGTGGGCAAATTTCATAACCTTGTTTTCCTGACAGCTGCATAGTATTCCATTGTATAGATGTTCCACAGTTTCTTTAGCCAGAATTCTGTTCTTGGACACTCTGGTTGTTTCCAGATTCTGGCCATTGTGAATAGTGCTGCAATAAATATAGAAGTACAGATAGTTTTTCTATGTGTGTTTTGGGGTCTCCAGAGTATATTCCTAGGAGTGGTATTGCTGGGCCAAATGGGAGCTCAATATCTTGTTTTTTGGAGGAATGTTCATATTGTTTTCCAAAAGTGCTGCAACAGTCTTTATTCCCATCAACAATAGATGAAAGTCCCTTTCTCCCTGCATTCGCTCCAGCACTTGTTTTGCACTTTTGGATTCCCAGGAGTGGTATTGCTGGGTCAAATGGGAGCTCAATATCTAGTTTTTGGAGGAATGTCCATATTGTTTTCCAAAAGCGCTGAACCAGTCTTCATTACCACCAACAATGGATGAAAGTCACTTTCTCCCTGCAGTCACACCCGCACTTGTTGTTCTTGCAATTTTGGATCCGTGCCAATCACTAGCATAAGATGAAATCTCAGTGTAGTTTTGATTTTCATCTTCTTGAAGATTAATTATAAAGATCACTTTTTTATAAGCCTTTTGACCATTCAGATTTATTCTTGTAATAAATTTCTGTTCATTTCTTTTCCCCATTTATAAAGGGGTTGTATTTTCTTTTCCTGTAAAGATCAACCAATGACTTGTATATCTTTGATGATAACCCCTTACATATGAGTATCAGGTAAATTTCTTTCCCATTCTGTGAGCTATCTTTGTATCTTGGTCACTTTTTTGAGAAGCTTCTCAGTTTCATATAATTCAATATATTTATCTTTGCTTCCATTTGCTTTGTCAGTGGTGTTTTCTTTTTTGAAGATTCCTTTAGCTTCAATGCCGCATAAGGTTTTGCCTATTTTTTTTCAATACCTTATATATTCAAGTCTGATGTCGAGATCGTTAATCCATTTTTATGACTTTTGTGCATATCATTAGAAAGAGGTCTAAGTTTATTTTTTACACATAGCTGTCGAGGTTTCCCAGAACCATTTGTTGAAGAGGCATTCTTTGCTCCACTTATATTTCTGCTCCTTTATCGAGGATTAAGTGATCATATATTTGAGTGTGTGTCAGGAAATTCAGTTCTATTCAATAGATCTACAGGTCTGTCTCTTTTCCAGTGCCATACAGTTTTAATTACTACTGCTTTGTAGTACAGTTTGAAGTTGTTAAAGGTGATGCCTCCCATCTCTTTTTCCCAGGATTTCTTTAGCTATTCGTGGGAGTTT
The DNA here is from genome assembly GCA_021461705.1 of Cryptotis parvus. Lineage (NCBI taxonomy): Eukaryota > Metazoa > Chordata > Mammalia > Eulipotyphla > Soricidae > Cryptotis > Cryptotis parvus. Next base: position 30,550 of record JAJIBD010020011.1, on the reverse strand, counting down.
ATTATTCCATACAAGTTTCAGGAGTGTTGGTCAATTTCTTTGAAGAATGCCATGGGTATCCTTATAGAGACTGCACTTAATCTATATAAATCTCTAGGGAGTATTGCCATTTTGACAATGTTAGTTCTCCCAATCCATGAGCAGGTAATGTGTCTCCATTTCCTCATGTGCTCTTATTTCTTGAAGCAGTGTTTTGTAGTTTTCTTTGTAAATGTTCTTACATACTTAAACTGATTCTAGGTATTTGATTTTCTGTGGCACAATTGTGAATGTGATTGCATTTTAATATCCCTTTCTTCTCTTTCATTATTTTCATATAGGAAAGTCATTGACTTTTGGATATTGATTTTGTACCCTGCCACTCTACTGTATGAATCTATTATTTCTAGAAGCTTTTTGGTAGAGTTTAGGGCTCTCTAGTTATAATATCGTGTCATCTTCAAATAGTGACAGTTTGGCTTCTTCCTTGCCTAACTGGATGCCATTAATCCCTGATTGCTATGGTAAGTACTACCAGAACTATATTGAATAGAAGTTGTGAGAGTGGGCAACCTTGTCTCACCCCAGATCTTAGATGGAAGGCTTTCAGTTTTTCCTCTTTGAGAATGATGCTTGCTTTAGGCTTGTGGTAGATAGCTTTGACTATATTGAGGAAATTTACTTCAATTCAAATTTTATGGAGAATTTTTATGTTAATTAAATGTTAGGTCTTTTCAAATTCTTTCTCTGAATCTACTGATATGATCATATGATATGACTTGATTTTTTTTCTCTTATTGATATAATGTATTATGTTGTTTGAATTGTAAATGTTGATTCATCCTTGCATTTGTGGGATGAATCCTACTTCGATCATGGTGTATAATCTTTTGATCAATCTTTAGATTATGTTTGCTAGTATTTTGTTGAAGATCTTAACATCTTTATTCATCAGGGAGATTGGTCTGTAGTTTTTTGGTGATGCCTGTCTGCTTTGGGCATCAGTTTGATATGTGCCTTGTACAAGCTATTTGGGAGTGTTTCTGTTTCTTCTATATCCTGGAGGAATTTGAAAAGGACTGGCAGTATGTCCTATTTAAAGCTTTAGAAGAATGCACTGGCGAATTCATCTGGACCTGGGATTTTGTGTTTGGGAAGACTTTGGGAGGAGCTATTTATGTGAAGACTTTGACTCTGTGTTTGCTCTGACTATTCAAATGCATTTCTTGTAGGAATCAGAATGTTGAATTCAGTTTTTTTAATCAACTTTGCCACTCTGTGTCTCTTAACTGGTGCATTTAGACCGTTGACATTGAGAGATTAATGTTATGGTATTTTTGGCCATTTCTCTGTATAAACTTATTGTGTTGGGGGCTCTTGTCATATGGTAGCTCCTTCAGTCCTTTTAATGTTGGTTTTGAGTCTACGAAATTTTTGAACATTTTTTATCATGATGTTGTGTATCATTCCTTCAAATCTGAATATGAGTCTAGCTGAGGAATCCCTTGTCTTGCATCCCTTCAGCTTGTTCCCCCAAACCAATGTCCTGCTGACTCACTGTTTTCATTCTAGAAAGAGAAGAAAACCACCACAGAGCAAAGAAAACCAAAAAAGGCTTCTCTTCAAGAAAACACCACTGAACCAACAGAAATATTATCACGGCCTACAATATTTGTCTGTTACCACAAGCTGAATAATAAGCATCACAAATGCAAGTGGATGCGAGCACAAATATAACATGAAATCTGAGCCATTCAAGGTAACATATTGCAAATCAAAAAAAATGCAAAGCATGGGCAACAAGTCTACTATCTTCTGAGTCTTCGGAGGTGTCTGTAGAGAGGTGGTCAAAACCAGAGGGGCACCATCTGTCCCTATGTGGTCACACCTGATGACAGGAACATCATCTGACACCATCTGTCAATACTGGACATTGAGACCATCTGATAACATCTGGAAACACCTGAAACCTACAGTCTAACAGGAATGTTAATTAAAACTAAGTGAGCAGTTTGCAAAAATTTGTATGTGAGTGTCTGTTGTAGGGAGGGAGGAAAAGAGGTAGGATAGGTGTCTATCCTAAGAAGGCAAGGAGGTTTGGTAGTATAGCAGGCATACAAAGTCAGTGACACCCCAGGGGCATTGGACTGATCCAGATAGCCACAGGTGGAACTGGGTGTGCATTCTTCAAGATCTATAGGACAGACTGTAACATCTAGTAGAAAATAGAATAACCTTTAATATAGTTGGAAATTAATTTGCTCTTTGATAATTTCACATTTTAATTTATATTTATTGAAATAAATCCCAAGTGTCATAAGACACTTTAGTTCAACACCAAAGTGGTAAAATGAGGATACCAGATCGTGAGAAACCAATGGCTGAGTCAACTTCAAGACAGCAGAGTTCTAGGGGGCTGATGAGTAATTACTATCACTATTTCCCCGTTGATCATCTATTTGCTAGAGCGGGCACCAGTAATATCTCCATATGTCCTGTCTCATGCTAGTAGAATCCAAAGGCATCCGCTTGCTCCAGGAACATAAAGAGCCTCAAACCATTATATTAGGTCATGGGAATGACCTAATATAAATGTTACTGGTATTTGGCATATCAAATACGACACAAGCAGCTTGCCAGGCTTGCTGTGTGGGTGGCAAACTCTTGTAGTCACTGCTAAATAAAGCAATTATATTGATGAACCGCGGCGGCCGCTAGCGGCCGAGCGAGCCAGGCTGTGATAGTCTGATCTGCTGGGTGGAGTTGTGACGAGAAAGAAGTCCTGATGTGGAAAACGGCGGCCTCCATGGATTCGGGGAGGTTGTGTGGCTTGTTGTGAGGCTCTGCTGGGGGTGGCAGGCCAGGGCTAGAACCTTCCATGCTTCCCGTGAGCCTCATGAGAGACTGGGCACAGGGAGAGCAAGTTGCAGCTCTGCCCCAAGTCTGAGAGAGTCACTGGTTCAGCATACCTGGGCCAGATTGAAAAAAAAACTGCTGCAGGGTGGATGTCAATGATCCGGGCTGTGATAGTCTGGTCTGCTGGGTGGAGTTGTGACGAGAAAGAAGTCCGGATGTGGAAAACAGTGGCCTCCATGGAGTCGGGAAGGTCATCTGGCTTGTGAGGCTCTGCTGGGGTGGCAGGCCAGGGCTAGAACCCGCCATTCCTCCCGGGCGCCTCATGAGCGACTGGGCACAGGGAGAGCAAGTAGTAGCTCTGCCCCATGTCTGAGAGTCCCCAGGTATGCTGAACCTGGGCCGGATGAGGGTATGGTTGGACCAATTTTACTTGGTCCAACCATACCCCATATCTGAGTCCCCAGGTATGCTGAACCTGGGCCAGATAAGGGTATGGTTGGACCAAGTAAAATTGGGAACATCTTTAAAAGATTGGGGGACAGTCTGGAAAATTTACACTTAGCAATACATTTGGAGGATAATAATTGGGTAAGGACTGATCTCTGAAGTACAAGACCTCAGCACTTTGCTCTGAAAACAAGCAAAAAATGGAAGTTTTGAAGGGGCCAGAGTGATGGTACAAGTGAGTAAGGTGATTGCCTTCATCTGTTCAGGTTTTATCCCTGTCACCCCATATGGTTCCCAAGCCCACCAGGAGTAACCCCTGAAGACAGAGCCGAGAGTAAATCCTGGGCACTGCCGGAGTGGCCCCCAAAATGGGAAGACTTTGGTGGTTTTCCATGTGTTTGAGGTGGAACTGGAAACCAATAGCACACTGGAAGCTGCCAGAATGCAGACAGGAAGAGGGTTTGATTTGTGGTAAGTGATAGTGGTACTGTCCCTTAGAGTCTACAATAGCATCATCTAAATGTCTTCTGTCATAATGGGTTGTGTTGAATCCCACCCAATGTTGTAAATAGCTTAAGGTCCTAAAGAAAATACCCTGCATAAAGTCCTCAACAAGGCACTTAAAATAATGATGTTTAGATGTTTTGAATGCTATAGTTAGTAGGCCACCTTCTGTTGAAAACTTTGGGGTAAGGACTGAGAACATGACTTAAGTGGAAAACTCAGGCCTTGCATGTTCTAAGCCCTAGGTTTGATGCCAGATGAATGAACTCTGCCAAGAGTGGTTCTGGATCATCCAAAGACCCCTGCAAAAGTGGCCCTAAGAACTAACAACATTAAAACAATAATTTGAGGTGTTGGGGAGCTGAATACTTGGATAAAGGCAGTTACCTCATACAGAGCTGGCCCAGGTTCCATTATTAACACTGCAGGCAACCGTTGAGCACAGAGCCAAGAGTAATCCTTGAGCACAGCCAGGTATGACCCAAATACAAAAATAAAAGGACAATGAGGTATTTCTGTGCTTTAAGAGCACAATGTTACCATACTATATCACCAAGAAGGGGGCTAATAGCCTCTATCACTCTCCTCCTCTTCTTCCCTCTACCATCATGTGGGTAAGCTTAGCACTTTTAGAGACAGCAGGTACCACAGGTGGCTCACACCTGTAGGACAGATTGGCAAGTCCTGTTAGCCATACATCATGATCAAAATATATCAAAGACAGGTAGGTATGGAGGTAGGAAGCCCCAGTCTCACCTGGCGGATGATGGCAGTCTCATCCTGATAGGAGTACAGGTGCAGCTGAAACGGGTATGGACTTGTCTAGGAAGAGGCTAAGAAGATATAGTGGGGATCTCCAGGTAGTCCAAAGTCATCAAAGTCATTATGAGCTAGTGCCCAGAGAGCCAGGCTGGAGTGAGGGACAATCTCTGGTACTATGCAAGCACTGATGAAACAAAACTACAGAGACTCACTGGGGTAAAGTATGGAGCTTGTTATTTCTTCATCTAGTAACTTGATCTAGGCTACTCTGTGCCCTTGTTGTTTTTAGTTTCATTTTGTCTTTGGGTCACACACGGTGATGCTCAGGTCTTACTCCTGGCTCTGCAGTGAGGGATCAGTCCTGATGGGGCTCAGGGGACCAAATGGGTTGTAGGGGATGGAACCTTGGTCATCCTTGTGCAAAGCAAGTGCCCAACATACTATTCTATCACTCTAGCCCTAACACTCTATGCCTTTTTGATTGCTGAGTTCAGGCCATTGATGTTTAGTTTACTTATTGCAATAAGGAATTTACTGGCATTTTTCTCTATTTCTTGAGTTTGTGAAGTTTGTTTTTGCTTCCTTGACCTTTTATTCTCCTTCCCATTATTTGATACTGGCCTTTTTGTGTAGTGGTCAGGTCCCTTTGCATCTTATTGTTTCTTTTAAATATCTTTTGTTTTGACATTAACATGGAATTTATAGGTAGCATTATTAATTTATAGTTTTATAATTTTATTTTGGGGTTTTGGGGCCAGTCCTGGTTGTGCTCGGGGGTTATTCCTTAATGGGTACTGAGAAATGACTCCTCGTTTGTTGGGGATGCCACTGGGGTCCCGGACAGTATCAGGACAGATGTTGTCTTCTACCTCCGAGGCCGCCAGGGGAACAGATGAAAACTCAAGTGTCGGGCGCAGTTCCAAAAAGGCTTTTTAATAGTACAAAAGCTCTTCCACAGCAATCCAATATAATGAAAGAACTCTAGCTCCAGTCAGAACTTTGACAATGCAAGAAAGCCTAAGTCTCCCACCAAAGAGAGAGGATCTCACCTGAGAGTATAGTCTCAACATAGCCAGGGTGGTAGTCTCCTGGTAAATTCTAACTGTCCCACGCTGGGTGCAGTGGGTATAAAGAGGAGCTGTGTGCAATCTAGAAAACATAGAAGTCTTAGTAGATGTATAAGTCAGAAGTTATTCAGAGTCAAGGTGACTTCTGTAAGTGCCACACCCTCTATCAGTGTTTGCATAAAAGAGAGATCTCATTAGAATGAACCTTGGCTTAAGTACATGTAAGTAGATTAAGCTGTGAGTGTGTAAAACAGCAAAGCTCCCAGACTAGCTAAACCTGTTATCTAACACTTGTTATGGCTTGATGAAACCCCTTTCAACCTCTTCTCGAACCCAGGACACACCCTTAAGGAACTATGATGCTGACAATAGTCTCTTTTGTAACTTGATACATCAAAGATTCCTATATTCTTCCTGTCCCATTGCTCTTGTACTATCTGTCACCTCTTCCTGGGTCCGCTGGGCCAAGGATGCCACTGCCGAACCCAGATCGGCTGCATGCAAGGCTAGAGGTCATCGTACTATATGATTTGTCCATATATCCCTCTTATAATTTTAAAGCAAGTCTCAGGTTTATTCTAAGAAATCCTAGGATTATTCTCCTTCATTCCAACATTTTCTGTTTGTTAAATCACGATCACAATCTTCCCGTTGATCATCTATTTGCTAGAGCGGGCACCAGTAATATCTCCATATGTCCTGTCTCATGCCAGTAGAGCCAGGGGCATCGGCTTGCTACAGGAACATAAAGAGCCTCAAACCATTATATTAGGTCATGGGAATGACCTAATATAATTGTTACTGGAATTTGGCATATCAAATACAACACTAGAAGCTTGCCAGGCTTGCCGAGCGGGAGGCAAACTCTTTTAAACACCTCCAAATAAAGCATTTATTGATGAACCGCATGGCCACAAGCGGCCGCGCAGCCGGGCTGTGATGGGCTGGTCTGCTGGGTGGAGTTCTGACGAGAGGTAAGCCCAAATGTGGAATATGGTGGCGCCCGTGGAGTGAGGGGGTGGTCTGGCTTGTTGTTAGGCTCTGCCGAGGTGGTGGGCCAGGGCTAGAACCTACCATGCCTCCCAACTGCCTCATGAACAGCTGTGCACAGGGAGAACAAGGGAACAGCTCTGCCCCATGTCTGAGAGTCTCTGGACCAGCATACCTGGGCCGGATTGAGGAAAAAACTGCTGCAGAGTGCGTGTCGATGATCCGAGCTGTGATGGGCTGGTCTGCTGGGTGGAATTCTGCAGCAGTTTTTTCCTCAATCGAGCCCAGGTATGCTGGTCCAGAGACTCTCAGACATGGGGCAGAGCTGTTCCTTGCTCTCCCTGTGCACAGCTGTTCATCAGGCAGTCGGGAGGCATGGCAGGTCCTAGCGTTGGCCCACTACCTCGGCAGAGCCTCACAACAAGCCAGACCACCCCCTCACTCCGCAGGCTCCGCCATTTTCCACATTTGTACTTCCCTCTCATCAGAACTCCACCCAGCAGAGCAGAGTTTGTTAAATACTACCTATAATGGGGTTTCCTTGCCTTTTATAAAAGACCCTTTTTAGTATTTTTCGCACAGAATGCTCAGTGGATGTGAATTTCTTCAACTGTAGTTTATCTGTTTTATGATTCCTTCAAGTTTCAGCAATAATTACGCAGGTAGACAGTTCTTTGTTGACTCATATTTTATTAAACATATTGATTATATCATAGCATTCTGATCTGTAAAGTTTCTATTGATAGATTTGCTGAGTTTTTATGAGGGGACCTGTATATGTGAGTGTTTGCTATTCTCTTGCTTATGGGTAGGTTCATTCTCTCATCACTGTTTTTGCCATTTTAATCACACTGCTTCTTGGTGTTAATCTATTTGGATTTCTTTTGTTTGAAATTCTTTATGATTCTTGGATATGTATATCCGTCTTTTTGATCATCTTTTGGATGTACTTTTTGTTTGTTTTTGATGGGCCATTCCTGACTTTACAGTGCACAGGGCTTATTCCTGGCTCTGCAATCAGGGATGACTCCTGTCTATGCTCAGTGAATAGTATATGGTGTCAGATAATGAACCTCAGTTAAGCGTGTACACAGTAAACAGCTTACCTGCTGTATTATCTATCCAGCCCAACTTAAAAAATATTATTGAATCTCTGTGAGGTACACAGCTACAAGGTTGCTCATGATTGAGTTTCAGTCATATAATTTCCTACACCTGTGCCTTCACCAGTGTATATTTCCCACCACCAATGTCTCAGTTTCCCCCTCTCCCCACTCCCCCATCTTCCTTTATGGCAAGTACTTTTCTTCTCTCTCTATCTCAGCCCAATTTTGCATATTCTTTGCTATTACTTATTGAATCATTAGTCCTTCCCCCTTCTCTTTCTTTTCTACTTCTTCAACCCTTGTGGTGTAAAAATCAATTTCATCTTGAAGATGACCCATAATATTCTTTCATTTTAAAAAAGTCCCTTATTACTTTTTCTGTTCTTTTGATAATTTCCTCTACCCTATCCTCAAGTTCACAGATTTTTTTAGTGATTTTCAATTTGATATCTGCTTTCCTAATAATTTTTAAAATATTTTGTTATACTACAATTGAAATGAAAGAAAGAGAACGTGTACACATTCGTCCTTGGCTTCTGTCATTCACCTACTCAACCCATTTATTTTGTATTTTAATTCAAATACCAGATTCTTGAGTTCAATGATTTATGACTAGGCTCTTCTCAGACTTCTTCTGCTCTTGCTGAAGTTCTCTTTTACTGAATATTATCTTTCAAAGAGCATCCTTAAAAACTGTTGTTTTGAAGTCTTCATCATGGAAAGCTCTGATGTGCTTGGGTTCCTTTCCAGGATTTTGCGTTAATATGTTAATGTACATGACTCTCCCCATTTCTTCAATATGCCTGGTACTACCTGACAGCGAAGTATGTGGGTCCTTGTTCCAGTAGATCTCTGTGGCAATCAGTAATTCATGTTTACTAGTTCCAGACAGTGATGAAGTTCCTAAATTTGTGGGTAAACAATGAATGTGTGGTCATGACTGTCCTGGAGCAACAACAACTCTTAAGTATAGCAGGCCCAACCTGCAGTGCAGGGTCCACAGTTGCTGATGACCAACAGCCTCTCTAGTATCAAAGTTCAGCAAGCTTGGATGGTAATTAGGGGCCATGGTCACCTGTGTACATTAGCAACTGTAGCACTCAACAAGCTTGCATAGCTACCAGGAATCTATGTTTTCCAGTGCCTGGCAGAAATTATAGTGCCAAGGTCAAGCAGCCCTGTGTAGTTTCCTATGGTGTGACACTGAGAGTATTTGTCATAGCCTGAATCACCAAGACCTGGGTTGACACCAAATCTTCAAAATTTGATGCAACACATTTAATCACGCATGATAGGTAAGCAGGGGTGTGTAGTTATAACAGTACAGTGTTAGGTCTGTGCCAAACCCCAAGAGGCCTATACATTTGTAAAAAGATCTGACTGGTGGTGACCAGGTGTTCAAGGTCTAGTGACTGAGAGCCACTAGGCTACTACATTATGGTCACAGAGGCCTGAAAGTGGCCAGGGAACCTGTGGAGTCAGACAGGCTTAAATCAAGCTGGAGTCTTACTCACAGAGGCTTCTCTGTAGGGCTGAATGGGAGACTAGCAGGCAATGAAGAGTATCCCTGCTAACTGGCTGTGCTTTGCAGATTGTTTTATTAATGTATGGATAAGGGTTGCATGCTAGTATTCAGCTGCTGGAGATTTTGCTGGGCTGCAGCAAGTGTAACTCAGTGTCATCATGGAGTTTAGATGAAGTTACTGAACAATTTGCTTGGGGGGTTAGGGATGGAGCTCATTTCAGCAATATCCCCCTCAGGATCTATTGCTTTCTTTCTTTTTTTGGTGAATCATTATAGGCTTTATAAAAAAGATGAATTACCATGAGATACACAGTTACAAAGTTGCTCATTGGGTTTTAGTCATACAATGTTCCAACACCTGTCCCTTCACCAGTGTATGTTTCCCACCACCAATGCCCCCCAGTTTCCCTCTGTCAACTGCCACCCCCAACCCTGCCTGCCTCCATGACAGGCACATTTTTCTTACTCTCTACCTTTCTCTTCCTCCCTCCCTCTCTCTGTTTCCTTTGGGCCATTAAATTTGCAGTATTATAAGTACTAAGAGGTTATCATATATCCCTTTACCTTCTTTCAGCACTAAGTTCTTGTCCAGAGTGATCATTTCCAACTATCATTATCATAGTGGTCCCATCTCTGTCCCAACTGCACTCACTTCCCAAATTGTGACAAGTTTCCAACCATGGACCAGTCCTCCTTGCCCCTCGATTCTACTGTTGATGAAATGTAATTTTTATTTAAACTTATTTAGAAAGATATGAGGGGGAGGAAAAGAGAAACGTATGTATTCAAGAAAGAACACAGGCTTCTCCAAAGTATAAATAGGCAAGCAAAGAAACATAGGGATAAGCAAGTGAGATAAGAGTTCACAGAAGAACATGATCTTGAAGAGTGAGGCCCTCAGAATCCATTTCCTAAAAACAGAACTCCAAAATGGCATTGATACAGCACAGTGGAAGGGTAGAACTCCAGGTGAACTAGTTGGTTTCATTGGTCATTTTATATTTTGCCTGCCTAGGTCTCCAGCCAAAATAGATAACGGATGGCTGAGAGTGAGAGATAGTAGGAGATACAGAGGAAGCCACTAGCCAAGAATTTCTTTGAACTTCCATTTAACCCAGAAATTCCACTTTTTTGGCATCTACCCAAAAGGACCCAAAAATACTGTTATAATTTGCCCTCATATGTTCACTGTATCACTGCTAATAATAGCCAAGACCTGGAAACAATTAGAGTGTCTAAGAACAAATGACTGGATAATAAACTGTGGCATACATATAGAGAGTGGAATACTACTTGTCTTTAGAAAAGAAGAAATTTACACAATGCCATTCCTTGGATAGAACTGGAGGTCATCATGCTGAGTGGAGTCAGCAAGAAGGAGATAGACACAAAATGATCTTCTCTATGGGGTATAAAAATTTTGCCTTTATGTAGGACATAAACTATTAGAATAACAAAGGCAAGGTTGGGAGGTTAGCTGTAGGGAATTGAGATGATAGTGTAGGGAAGCAAAAGCTCTTGGGAGAAATTCTGGTGTTGACCACTGTATGCATGAAACCATATTATTAACAGTATTTAAAGTCATTGTGCTTCAAAGAAAAAAAGAAATTGAGTGTGTCTTTTATCTTACACCACACCTAGGCTAATATAATCCTTTTCTATAATGTTCTACTCACCACCATAGATTACAATGGTTAATTTTTCCTAGACTCATATGCTCTAGACTCATATATCCAACTACCAACCTGACTTTTCAATGTCTCACAGGAATCTCAATTTTTTACCTATACCTTTACTCTTTTAAAAAAATATTCACACCCCCTAATCTTCCCTTAGTATTCCTCATCACAGTAAATATCACAACCATTTACCCAGTTCAGGAAAATAGGCCTGGGCATCATCCTTAATACTTTCCTTTAACACTTTACAGCTAACCTATCAGCCAGAAATATTACCTCTTCACAGTATATCCAGGATCCTGGCCCTTCTGACCACTTCCATCACTATTTCAATGATCAGAGATACTGTTTTCATTATTTCAAGCTCTTCAATATGTTCCTCCTTGGTTTCTGACCCCTTTCAATCAACACTCTGCTGGAGTGTAAATAATATGTAAATAATCATACATTTAGTTTAATCCACACATGCTCTCAATAATATCACTGTCACTGTATCACTGCCTTCCCATTGTTCATCGATTTGCTCGAGTGGGCACTAGTAACATCTCCATTAGTCATGTCACAAGCAGTGTAACCCAAGGGCATCTGCTTGGTCCAGGGACAGGAGGAGCCCAAAACCATTCTTCAGGTCATGGAACTGAGGTCCATAATTGTTACTAGTTTTTGGCATAACAAGTAAATAAAACACTGGTAGCTTGCCAGGCTTTGCCATGTAGGTGTTATCGTCTCAGTAGAAGGCTCTCATCTCGAGTTATTATTACTGTTTGGGAAACAGTAATAATAACTTAAGCAGAGACGGCCCAAGACTGAAGCAGTCCAAAGGCAAGGAAGGTGATCATTCCCTTAGTAGCACAGAAGAAATTCCTAAGTGCAGAGCCAGGAGTTAACTGCTGGGCATTGCTGGGTGTGACCGAGAGAGAGACAGACAGAGAGACACAGAGAGACAGAGGCATAGACGGACATACAGAGATCAACTAGTCAACTAGCCACAAAATTTCTCAGTTACACCCATCCCTCAATCTTGGGAGTGGACACTCACCCCAACTCATACCCCAGCAGCTATCACCAGGCCAACTGCCAAACTCTACTGCTTCTCAAATGAGCTCCACAGAGATGTCAAACTGCCAAAAATTTCAGGAACACTAGGGTTTGGGGTTTTGTGTGTGTGTTTATTTGTTTTTGTTTTTGATGCTGTTTTTGCTTTTCTGGGTCATACTGGAGATGCTCCGGGGATTACTCCTCCTTCTGCACTCAGGAATTATTCCTGGCAGTGCTCAGGGGAACATATAGGATGCTGGGAATCGAACCTGGGTCAGCCATGTGCAAGACAAATGTCCTATCCACTGTAAACTGGATTTTTCATCTGAAAGCTCTAGGCCTTCTCAGAGTGGTGGTGGGCGACCCCCCACCCCCCATACTTTCGGAAGCCCGGCAGTCACAGCCACCTTACACCACAGCAGCCATGCGAGCTCACTGCCCAGTTACATTTCTGGACTTTCTGGAGCAACATCTCTGAACTCTACATACTAACCTCCCAGCAGGACCACAACAGATTGGATGGAATGTAAAGCAGAAGCCAACTAAGCTCGACTAACAAAAACATTAACACAGTGGCGCAGCTAGCAGCAACAGTTTGATAAACCCTCAGAAAAATTCTTTTACTAAGGTTATTTTTTATAATTCCATTAGTCCTTTAGTGGTAGAAGCAATATAAAATATGTTATTGTGTGCTGCTACGGGGACAGGCTTGAGGGGTGGCTGGGAAAATGGGGGGCATTTGTGGAGGGAAGGTGACAATGGTGGTGGGATTGGGGCTGAAATACTGAACACCTGTAACAAATGTATCATGAACAACTCTGCAAACACAGTGATTCAATATAGCAGAAAAATGATTAAATAAATTTAAAACCAGGCAGCTACCAAGGCAGATGTAGAGGACAGCTGTTCCCTCCTAAAACAAGACAGAAACTATTTTTCTCCTACCTTCCTAAGGATCAAAACTTTCTGATCTTCCCTCCTATATGAGTGGACCATTTCCGTCCATCAGGAACTAGCTCTGAGGCCGGAGTGATAGTACAGCAGGTAGGGCATGGCCTTGCACGTGGCCAACCTAGATTCAATACCCAGCATTCAGTATGGGCCCCGAGCACCACCAGGAATGACTCCTGTGTGCAGAGCCAGGAATAACCTATGAGCATTGCGAGGAGGGGGAGGAGAAGGAAGAGGAGAGGGAGGAGGAGGGAAGAGGAGGAAGAGGAGAAGGAGGAGGAGGAGGATGAGGAGGAAAAGGAGGAGGAGGGAAGAGGAGGTGGAAGAGGATAAGGAGGTGGAAGGAAAAGGTGGAAGGAGAAGAAGGAGGAGGTGGAGGAGGAGATGAAGGAAGAGGAGGAGGAGGTGGTGGTGGAGGAGGAGGAAGCAGCAGCAGAAGCATCAGTAGAAGCGTCATCATCATCACCACCATCAACATCTTCACCACCACCATCATCATCATCTTCTTCACCACCATCATCATCATCATCTGCTCTGCTCTGGGGCGAGGAGCAAGCTGAGGACTCTGCCACACACAGTTCTAGCCACCCAGTGGCACAAGCTAGGGATCGAAATAGAATTTTTTTAATTCTATCTTTTGTGGGTGGTTCCCAAGCATTGGTCAGGAGCTCTGGGGCCTCCACGGATGATTCTCAGCTAATCAAGTTGGTAGTTCAGTTAAAGGACCTAGGATGTGATACTGCTTGAACCCAGAAGTTACTGGGAATACCCAGGCCACTCCAGCAGTGCTGGAGGCCTTTAGCGCTGCATCTGGCCATGCTCATGGGTCCAGAGAGTGCTAGAAATTAAACCCGGTAACACATATGTAGAATATGTGCTAAAAGCACTGTACTAATTCTGTGACCCTAATTATATATATTTTTACTGCAGTAACAAACATTAACCTGAGATATACTCTGTAACGAATGTGTGAATACAAGATAAATTAGGGGCAGGGAGAGCTCAAAATGCTGGAGCACATGCTTTGCCTATTGGAGTCCTGGATTCCAGTCACATGACCTTCTGAGATTCACCAGAGACAACCCCTCAAGCACAATCCAGAAGCCATCCCTGAGTACCACCAGGTATAGATTCCCACAAAATAAAATACAGTGTTTATAACTATAGGCACAATACTGCAGAGATTTCTAGAAGCATCTTAGATAACTGACACTTTATACTTATTGATGAGAAAGAAGATGGGAGGCATTGCCTTTCCCAACTTCAAACTGTACTACAAGGCAGTAGTAATTAAAACAGCGTGGTATTGGAATAAAAACAGACCTGTGGACCTATGGAACAGAATTGAGTATCCTGAAACCCAACCTCAGACACATGATCATTTAAACTTTGATAAAGGTGCAAAGAGTCCAAAATGGAGTAAGGAAAGCCTCTTCAAGAAGTGGTGTTGGGAAAACTGGGCAGCGACATGTAAAAAAATGAACTTGGACCTGTGTCTAACACCATGCACAAAAATCAGATCAAAATGGATTAAAGATCTCAATATCAGGAAAAACCCTCCACGACATTGAAGCTAAAGGCATCTTCAAAGGTGAAGCGTCACTAACAAAGCAACTAGAAGAAAAGATAAACATATGGGACTACATGAAATTAAAAAGCGTCTGCACCTAAAAAGAAACAGTGACTAATATACAAAGGTAGTTCACAGAATGGGAAAAGAATATTCACCCAATACACATCTGATAAGGGGTTAATATCCAGTATATATCAGGCACTGGTAGAACTTTACAAGAAGAAAACAAACAACCCCATCAAAATATGGGGGAGAAGAAATGAACAGAAATTTCAACAAGGAAGAAATTCGAATGGCCAAAAAAAAACATGTTAAAAATGCTCATCATCACTAATCATCAGAGAGATGCAAATCAAAACAACAATGAGATAACACTTTACACCACAGAGACTGGCACATATTCAAAAGAGCAAGAACAACAAGTGTTAGTGTGGATGTGGGGAAGAGGGGACACTCATCCATTTTTGGTGGGAATGCTTGCTGGTACAGCCTTTCTGGAAGGACAATATGAACATTCCTCCAAAGACTAGAAATTGAACTCCCATTTGACCCAGCCATACCACTCCTGGGAATATACTCTGGGAAGCCAAAAATATCAGTGGAAACACCATCCCTACTTTTATGTTCATAGCAGCATTATTCACAATAGCCAGAATCTGGAAGCAACCAGAGTTCCCTAGAATCGATGACTGGATAAAGAAGCTTTGGTACATCTACACAGTTGAATACTATGCAGCTGTTAGGAAAAATGAAGTTATAAAATTTGCCTATAAATGGATGGACATGGAGAAGATTATGTTTTTTTGTTTTTACTTGTTTTAATTATTATTTAATAAGTACACTTGAAGGTGTGCAACAGATGAAAAACTGATGCCATTTTAACTAACCATAATTAGTTCAAGGGGTAAACAGACAGAGTATTAAATAGTATTGTTCTAATATGGTAAGAAAAGGAAAATACTGAGATAGCAAAATCATCAAAGACATAGCATGTCTTGGATATCCAAGATATCCAAGACATGCTATGGATGACTCCATTTTTTCTAGGTAATTTGCAGGAACAAACAACAAAGAAACTAAGCAGGAATGATAAATGGGTCTATCACTTTGCTATTTGTAGATGGTCATCTTTTCATAACACCATGAAATTAGACATGGTACCTGAGAAGATTATGTTGAGTGAAATTAGCTAGAAGGAGAGAGACAGATACAGAATGACTGCATTTATTTGCATGATATATATATATATATGTACATATTATGATACCAATATCCAAGGTCAAGTGAAACATGACCTTGTAACAGGAGGTCTTGTCAAAGGTGGAAATTATCACAAACATGTGAGAGTCAGAGGTTAGGTAAGACAGAAAATGGAACAGTGTGCTAACAATTGTCGAGGGCACTAATACCAACCTAGTACTGAGCATTAAATACAGGCAAAAGATACACATGACAACCCTTTAATGTATGTTCTGTAATCCATAATCTGGAAGGGAAGGAAAAGAGAAAGAGAGAGAAAGGGAAAGAAAAAGAACCTGCCATGGAGGCAGGCTGGGGGAGGGGGAAGGAACGAAGGAACCGGGTAGTTGGTAGTGGGAGATGGGCACTTGTGGAGGGATGGGTGCTGGAACACTGTATGACCAAAACCCAAATATGAACTTTTTAATTGTATATCTTTGTAATTGTGTATCTTACAGTGGTATAATAAAATACTTTAAAAAACAAAGCCAAAAATGAAAAAAAAGAAACTTTATACTTATTGATGAGCAACTCACCATTACCCTCTCCTTCCAACACCTGGAAAACAGCTTTCTACCCTCTGCTTCGATGTGTTTAACTCTTTTGAATATAATCATACAGGTTGAATCATGCAGTATTCATCCTATGACTTCACTTATCATAATTTCTCTAAAGGTTCATCCATCTTTCATGTACTGTAGGATTTCTTTACTAGGGAGGAATAAGATTCCTTTGTATTATATAGCACATTTTCTTTATCTATTCTTCATTTGATGGACTTTTGAGCTATTGCTATTTGAAAAGTGCTTCAGTGAAAATAGGAGTGCATATATCGCTCTCTACAAGATACTGATTTCAATTCTTTTGGATAAACAACCCAAAGTGGGATTACTGGATTATATGATAGCTCTATTTCCTTATTTTTAGGAGTTTCCATATCTTTTCTATAGCAGATATGCCATTTTCCCAATTTCTCTGCATTCTTTTAAATCCTTGTTTTATATTCTTTTATTTTTTTCACGATAGTAATACTGATAGAGATGAGGTGACGTCTTATTTTGTTTTCAATTTGTATTTCCTTGATGAGAAGTGGCATTAAGTATTTCACACCTTCATTGGCCATTTACATGTTTTCTTTAAGAAATGTGTGTGAAAATTCCTTGCCCATTTTTAAAAACTGGTTTATTATGGTGTTTTATTTGGCTAATCTTAAAATTAAATTCTTACTAAATGCATGGGTTGCAAATATTTCCTCCTCTATAATAAATTCTTTTCACCACATTGATAGTTTCCTTTGCTGTACATAATGTTTTTGATGTATCACAATTTTTGCTTTTACTGTCATGTGCATGGAATCATCGTCAAGATCAACATCATAAAGTTATCTTTTTCTTTTTTGTTCTACAAGTTTTACAGCCTCAGGTCTTACACTTAAATAGTTAATACACTATAAGGTGATTTTTATTTATGGCATAATATTAAGATTCAAAGTCATTTCTTTTGTTGTTTTTTTTATTTGTTTGTGGTCATAGAGAAAGCCCTAAAAAGTTCCACAAAACTACTAAAGTTCTATAAAGATATTCAGTGAAATTGTAGAATATCAAATCAACAGAAAACAGTCAGGTGCACATTTGTATGTTAAGCTATGAAATATATAAAATAGAACTAAGCACGAAAACATAGGTACAATAACATAAAAATGAACTAAGCTGTGCTTAGGGTTTGCCCTGGGTTTGCCCTGGCTTTGCACTCACGATCAATCCTGGTGGTACATTGGGGACCATATGCAGTGCTATGGACAGAACCATAGTTATCTGTGTCCAAGGAAATCACCTTAACCATTGTACTATCTCTCCCACCACCAATGTCATGTCACTTTTTATGAACATGGGTATTTGGTTTTTCCAATATTGTTCATTGAAAAACTCCTGTCTTCGTTGTGTATTCTTGGTGCCGTATATAAGATCAGTTGATTTGCCATGGTTAGATTTATTGCCATTGCTCTAATCAGTTTTAATTGTCCATCTGCCTTTAAGTTAGTATCACTCAGTGTCACACTGCTTTAAAATAACATTGTTTTATATTTTGAAATCTGCCTTCTTAAGATTGTTTTGACTTTGGGATAGTTCTGTGTAGTTCTATACGATTTTTAGAATTGTTTTCTCTATTTCTGGAAAAATAATTGAATGTATCATATATGTATATACCTGTAGACTCCTAGGCATTGTACTATAGACTCCTGTACATTGTATGAGCATTTTAACAATATGATTTTTTCCAATCTACTAACTCAGATTATTTTCGTTTGTATTTTTTGGTATGTGGGGAGTACAACCAGAGATGCTAAGAGATTACTCCTGGCTCTGAGCTCAGGGATCATTTCTGGTAGGTTTGGGAGATGATGTGGGGTGTCAGGGTTGAACTCAATTTGGCCACATGCAAGGCAAATGCCCTAACCACTCTACTATGATTCTAGCCATTGCATCTTTTTCATGGATCTTTGGTAGTTTTCAGTGTACCTATCTGTCTCCTAAATTAAAATCACTTTAAATTGCTTTGCTCTTTTTTGCTACTATTGTAAATACAAATGTCTTCCTCAGTTCATAAATTTTAGTAGTTCAAACAGTTTTCTGGAGTATTTAGGGTTTTTGCTACATAAAATAATGGTACTATAGATTGGGACAGTGTGCTGAGGCCAGTATATGACTCAGTAACTAAAGTGCCTTGCAAGTATGAAACCACAAGTTCGATACCTGGTACCACTAAATATGCTGAGCATTACCCAAGAAGGTCTGTATCTGAGATCCCTAGCATTGTACATGGTCTACAGTCAGACCACAGCCAGGTATTTTCAAGCACAGCAACTAAAGGATGTGGCGCCCCCAAGAAGCAACACAACTAAAATGATGTATGAGCTCTATAGCCAGGAGCATGACCCCTCAGTGAGCACCTATGTAAGCAGTGATTCAAGACTTTGTAAATTATGAAGTAAAAGCTGTAATAAAAATCCATGTGGAGGGGGCCAGAGTGATAGCACAGTGGATAGAGCATTTGCCTTGCATGCAATCAACCTGGGTTCAATTCTGGAATCCTACATGATCCCCTGAGCACTACCAGGAGTAATTCCTGAGTGCAGAGCTAGGAGTAACCCCCTGAACATCACCAGGTGGACCCTAAAGCGATCACGATCACGATCTTCCCGTTAATCATCTATTTGCTAGAGCGGGCACCAGTAATATCTCCATATGTCCTGTCTCATGCCAGTAGAGCAAAGGGCATCGGCTTGCTACAGGAACATAAAGAGCCTCAAACCATTATATTAGGTCATGGGAATGACCTAATATAATTGTTACTGGCATTTGGCATGTCAAATACAACACGAGCAGCTTGCTAGGCTTGCCGTGCGGGAGGCATATTCTTTAAACACCTCCAAATAAAGCATTTATTGATGAACTGCGAGGCCGCAGCAGCGGCCGCGAGCCGAGCTGTGATGGGCTGGTCGGTTGGGTGGAGTTCTGAAGAGAGGGAAGTCCGGATGTGGAAAATGGCGGCACCCATGGAGTGGGTGGGGGGGTCGTCTGACTTGTTGTGAGGTTCTGCCGGGGTGGTGGGCCAAGGCTAGAACCCACCATGCCTCCCAACTGCCTCATGAACGGCTGGGCACAGGGAGGGGCAAGGAACTGCTCTGCCCCATGTCTAAGAGTCTCTGGACCAGCATACCTGGGCCGGATTGAGGAAGAAACGGCTGCAGGGTGGGTGTCGATGATCCGGGCTGTGATGGGCTGGTCGGCTGGGTGGAGTTCTGGGCCGGATTGAGGAAGAAACGGCTGCAGGGTGGGTGTCGGTGATCCGGGCTGTGATGGGCTGGTCGGCTGGGTGGAGTTCTGAAGAGAAGGAAGTCCGGATGTGGAAAATGGCGGCACCCATGGAGTGGGTGGGGGGTCGTCTGGCTTGTTGTGAGGTTCTGCCGGGGTGGTGGGCCAAGGCTAGAACCCACCATGCCCTCCCGACTGCCTCATGAACGGCTGGGCACAGGGAGAGCAAGGAACAGCTCTGCCCCATGTCTAAGAGTCTCTGGACCCTAAAAAGCAAAAACAAAATTAATGTGGAGGTTTTTGTGTGAGCATTCAGTTTTGCACTACATTAGTAAAAAGTAAGTAGAGAGTTGTTGGATTCTATGGCTACAGTATGGATCATTTCATAAGGAACTGCAAAACTGTGTTCCAGAAGCGATAATACCATTTCGCATTTCCATCAGCAATGAATGAAAGAAAGCTCCTATTTCTCTACATTCTTGCCAGCATTTGATGTCACCAGTTTGGAGCAAATGATGTGGCTCATTGTGGAGTACTTGCCGTTACATATAGGAAGACCTGAGTTAATCCCAGTACACACACACACACACACACAAACACACACAGATACAATCCTTCTCTGATTTCTGTAAGTTGCATCTCTAATATTTAATGAATAATACACATTTGCTATTAGTATGTTTTCTTGTTGGAATGCCACTCTTTTCTTTTTATTGCATCACCATGAATTATAGGTTATTCATGATTGAGGTTCATCCATGCACTCTATGAGCACCCAGAGCACCCATGCCTTCATCAGTGTCACTTTACCTTCACTAATGTTCCCAGTTTTCATCACATACATCTCAAGTCTGTCTCTATGGCAGGAGCTATTTCCTTTTCAATTTTGCTTTTGCACTTGATCTTAACCAAAAGGCCGAGAAGTGATTCTATTTTGCTTTTAGGTACTGCAGTGTCAGGGAGCTGCTGGAGTCCACAACAATACTAGGGAAACGAAGGTTTCCTTCTATCTCGAAGCCAGCAGGAAATGGATGAAAACTCAAGAATTCAGAACAGTTTTAAAAGGCTTTACTATCACAGGTTCTAATATACAATCCAAGAACAGGAAAAATCCCTGGACTTTCGGTTCCTGGCTGGGCCCGGCCACGTGTAGGCCAAGATGGCTCAACGGGAAGAGAATAGAGAGGAGAGGCAGAGAGCCAATGGAAGCCAAAAATGGCAAAAGGGCCCTTTTCCTTTCTCCCTGCTTATTTTATAGAAAGGAGCCCGCTAAAACATTTTAGCCCAGACCATCATGGTTTAGATAGGGCTGACTATCTAGAGATGAAGCTAGGTAACTGACTCAATTGAAATGAAGCAACTCAGGTGGGCCTTTTGGCTTCACAAATACCAGAGCTGATTAAAAATCTCCCTAGCAGAGCTGGGACGGGCTGCAAACTAAGTGTAGCTGGAGCTTAAAGTAGGGCGTATTACCCAACACTGTAGTTTTTAACAGTATTACTAAAAGGGTATCATGCATAGTACTTTACTGATGGGGACGCCACCGGGGTCCCCAAAGGTACCAGGAAGCGAGTTCCTTTCTACCTCCGAAGCTGGCGGGGAATGGATGAAAACTTAGGAATCCGATGCAGTTTTAAAATGCTTTACTTATCACAGGTTCAGGCATACAAATTAGCAATAGGAAAAACCCTGTGCTTAGGATTCCCGGCTAGAACCCCAGCCATGTGTAGGCCAAGATGGCGGCCACCACGTGTTAAGGCCCTCTAAAGAGGAGACAAAGACAAGACTCCCAAGAAGAGTGCAAGCCCCAAAAAGAGAGCCCAAAGAGAGACAGAGAGAGAGAGAGAGAGAGAGCCAGAGAGGAAGCAGGCTACTTTTATACCCCTGCAACTCAGACCTCTCACTGTTATGGGAAGCAGGGAAGGTCAAATGCCCTCTGGTAATTTCTCCCAGCACCTCACCTAGGCCCTTAGCATATAAATGCTAACGTTTTGAGCCAAGATCTGCCTGGAAATGCCTTTGTAGGGTAGAGAGGGGGTTCTGAGATGGCATGTCTCTGTATCAAAGACTATACTAATGCCAGTTAAATATTTCTCCAAGCCTTCACTAGAGTTTCATCTACTTCACGGTAGTTTTGTATTTTAGTTGCCTTTGGAGTTATCAGGGAGCCATGCTTGCTTGCTTGGAGGCAAACAGCATTTCTCTCTGGTCTAATTAGAGATCCAATGTGGACAGGCAAATATGCTGGTAAGATCTACCTAGTCCCACGATGATTGTGGTAGCATGAGAGAATATTTATACCAGCCAGTACAAAATACATGGTCAGATAAACTGCCACATTTAAACTATCCCCCCCATCTATGAAGTAACCTGCAGGAGGCAATCCAGGGCTGATGCAGAGGCTCTTAGGAGACCTGCAACAACTCCCCCTGATTAGTTTACTATAATAAAATTGAAAAAGTACAAAATATTTAGTAACATACAGAAAATTAAGATAAGGAAAAACAATTCCAATTACAAAGTAATTATACATGTAACTTTAGGATCCTAACTTGTTTTTGGACCCAAAGCAAGGTTTGTGACAAAATGTTTTTAGCTGTCTGATTATGATGAACCATAGTTTGCACTGTCCATAGTTTGTGAGAGCCTATTTGCTATATTTTAAGTAAAGTCACGTGTTTGGAGAAAGGTCTGAATAACGGCCTCTGGAACATCAATAGCGGTGATCATAAGAATGAGTTTCTGGAGAGCAGCGATCAAGAACTTGTTGAATTGTCAGGAAGGGCCTCAGGAACACTGGAACAAATATCTTGAACTCTGGAATAGGAGTCCTGAGCACTGGAACAGGTGTCTGGAACATCGGTGTAGGCGTCTTGCAGGGCTTCTTCAGCAAGGGAACACTGGCACCAGTCATCATACCTGTAACTCAATCTTAGGTGAGATAAAAACATTTTCCAAGATTAGTCACGAATAGAGATATTAGTTAGGGCTTTGGCAGGGATCCAAGTCTGGGATGGAGAGAAGAACATAAAGAAGCTCCAACATGGGTGGAGGCGGGAAATAAGTATGAGAATTGATGAATTTAAAATTGATGAGTCTAGTAGGTCAGCAGAGCCGATGAATTTAATTGAGGTTTGTAGTGGTCAGAAATTGAGAGGGTAATAGTTGAGACATAACACAGACACAACATTAATCACAAACATAATGGTGGCCACCATACACACACATTTGATCGATCAGTATATTATAGCTGTATATATGGATCCTTCTAGGGTGATAAATGGTAACGAATCAAGCGCTTCGTGACTATAAAGCCTGCAAATGATGGTGAGGAAATATCTTTTCCTGTGAGCATTAGAAAAATTATTTTCGCAAATTATTAATTTTTAGTGAGCACTGTTTTATGAGTGTCAGAGTATTGAGCACTGTAGCGCAAGTTTATTGCAAATCAATGTCTTATCCTGTAAAGAGAATCTTTAGAAAAACTTTTTTTCATTGATTTAACAAAATTATTTGTAATGAGCACTGTGATCAGAGTCCAAAGCCTTGAGCATCATAGAAAGAATCCGCAGCATCCAAGTTCTTTTTTTGAAAATACCTGCAAGCAAAAACATTAAAAAGGAAACTCCTGGATCCGAGTGATAGCCCAGCGAGTAGGGTGTTTGCCTTGCGCAGCCGCCCATGCTGGCCCGGTTCGATCCCCAGCATCCTATATGGTCCCCCAAACACCGCCAGGGAGTAATTCCCTGAGTGCAGAGCCAGGAGAAACCCCTGAACATTGCCGGGTGTGACCCAAAAAAGCAAAAAAAAAAGGAAACTCCATTAATCCTTGAAACATTTTGACATTGAGCACTATGCTCGGATTCCAACCATTTTTCTACCCTTTTTTTGCATTTCATAAGAAATAAAGCATATAGGCTGCAAGGCAAGATATTAGACATGAACCACGATTAACAGACTGCAAAACAAGGTCATTATTAAAATAAACCAATCTAGGAGGTTTAAACAGCAATTTGCAATTTAAAATTTAAGACCTTATAGCGAAAGATTTAGTTGTTTTCTGATTCTCGGAGAATTCTTGTCTTAACAAGTCGCAGAGGAACCCAGAGTTTCTTGGCAGGGTTATCATCCATAGAAATGAAAGCATAACCTCTTCCCCAAATGAGGAGGTGACCTGCAATCCATTTATCATCAATTTTCACCCAGATGGGTGAATTGACTGTTTTTGAGTTTGCATATCTTCTTGAAAGTGATGTTCAGCCGGGTTATAGGGATCTCCTTGAGGTATATTTAAGAAATTTAAGGTGAATAATGTTAAAGATAAAGAATCCATTGGAGGCATACCCACCCAGGGACACCAGATGTCGGGAACGCTGTCAGGGTCCCCAACAGTACTGGGAAGCGAGTTCCCTTTTTACCTCTGAAGCCGGTGGGGAATGGATAAAAACTTAGGAATCTGATGCAGTTTTTAAAATGCTTTGCTTATTGAGGAAATTGAAATGAAACAGTAATTAAAAGTCTGCCCAAACACAAAAGCCCAGGTTCAGACAGATTCACTAGTGAACTCTACCAAACCTTTAAGGAGGACCTACTGCCTGTCCTGTTCAAGCTCTTCCAGGAAACAGAAGATACAGAAACACTCCCAAATAGCTTCTGTGAGGCACATATCACACTGATACCCAAAGAAGGGAGAGACAACACAAAGAAAACTACAAACCAATATCCCTGATGAACAAGGATGCTAAGATCTTCAACAAAGTACTAGCAAACAGAATCCAAAGACCAATCAAGAAGATTGTACATCATGACCAAGTAGGATTCATCCCAGGAATTCAAGGATGGTTCAACGTTCACAAACTAATCAACATAATACATCATATCAATAAGAGAAAAAATAAAAACCATGTGATCCTATCAATAGATGCAGAGAAAGCATTTGACAAGATCCAGCACCCATTCATGATTAAAACCTTCCAGAAAATGGGATTGAAGGGACTTTCCTCAACATAGTCACAGCCATCTAACAAAAGCCCACAGCGAGCATTATTCTAAATGGGGAAAATTGAAATCAGGGACAAGACAAGGATGCCCACTCTCACCTCTTTTATTCAATATAGTACTGGAAGTACTTGCCATAACAATCAGAGAAGAAAAAGGACATCAAGGGCATCCAGATAGGCAAGGAAGAAGTCAAGCTATCATTATTCACAGGTGACATAATATTATATCTAGAGAACCCTAAACTCTCACCAAAAACTCCTAGAAACAATAGACGATATAGTAGAGTGACAGGATACAAAAATCAAGACCCAAAGTCGGTGGCTTTCCTATATACAAATAACAAAAGAGAAGAAAGGGATATTAAGGAAACAATTTCATTCACAATTGTGCCACAGAAAATCAAATACCTAGGAATCAACTTAACCAAGTGTGTACAAAGAAAACTGTACAAAGAAAACTACAAGACACTGCTCCAAGAGATAAAAAGAGGACACAAGGAAATGGAAATATATTCCCTGCTCATGGATGGGGAGAATCAACATTGTCAAAATGGTAAAACTCCCTAGAGCTCTGTACAGATTCAATGCAGTCCCTATAAGGATACCCATAACAGTCTTCAATGAAATTGACCAAATGCTCCTGAAATTTGTATGGAACAATAAACCCTCACGTATACCTAAAGCAATCCTCGGAAAAAAAGATGGGAGGCATCACCTTTCCCAATTTCAAACTCTACTACAAGGTAGTAGTAATTAAAACAGTGTGGTATTGGAATAAAAACAGACCTGTGGACCTATGGAATAGAGTTGAGTATCCTGACACCCAACCTCAAACACATGATCATTTGATCTTTGATAAAGGTGCAAAGAGTCCAAACTTGAGTAAGGAAATCCTCTTCAACAAGTGGTGTTGGGAAAACTGGGCAGCGACATGTAAAAAATGAATTTTCACCTGTGTCTAACACCATGCACAAGAATCATATCAAAATGGATAAAGTACATTGAAGAGGCTAGTCTCACGATGATTGTGGTAGCATGAGAGAAATTTATACCAGTCAGTACAGAATACATGGTCAGATAAACTGCCACATTTAAACTACCCCCTATCTCGAAGTGACCTGCAGGAGGCAATCCAGGGCAGATGCAGAGGCTCTAAGAGTCCTGTAACACTTTACCTTTCAGCACCCAGTTCTCATCCAGAGTGAGCATGTCTCCTATCATTGTCAAAGTGGTCTTTTCTCTGTCCTAGTAATCCTCTTCCCCACCCCACTCCCTCATTGTGTAAAGCTTCCTACTAAGAGCCAGTTTTGTTTAATTTTTTTTTTACTTTTTGGGTCACACCTGGTGATTGATGCTCAGGGATTACTTCTAGCTCTAAACTCAGGAATCACTCCTGGCTCTGGTTGAGGGAAAATATCGGATGCAGGGGATTGAACCCGGGTCTGCTATGTGCAAGGAAAATGCCCTCCCTTGCTATGCTATCGCTCCAGTCCCTGAGGGCCATTTCAGTCCTTCATTTCTATTGTCTTTGGGCATTATTCTCCTACTGTTTCTTTTCCTTACTGTAACGCTCTTTATCCCTAGAAATTTTCTTTGCTGCGAAATTTGTTTTATATGATACTGGCATAGTTGCTTCTGCTGTTAAAAATTTCACAGTTGCATGGTGCATTTGTTCTTAGGCTTCCAGTCTGCTAATAGTATTGATTCAAAAGTGATTTTCATACAAATGGCATGTGGTTGGGTTGTGGTTTTGAACCCAATGGAAAGAACTAGAATCTAGGAAACAGGACAGAGCAGCACTTAAGGTCTGGGAATCTGGAGCCCTCAGTTCTGCTATTTGAAAGGCTGGATCATTTCATATTGGTGTGAACACAAAATGGGTTTTCTCCCTTTTCTCAGGAATCACAGCTGACAAATAGGAGAGTGGAGCCTTTTAGAGCTTCTGTCTGTAAAGGTAGGTTTCTTCCTACTGTACGTCACGTTTCTTCCCACTACTCATAACTTTATTAGTTCATTAGTGGTTTTCACCACAGGAAGCTTTATCCTTTATGATCTGGGTCAACTAGCATATCATTCTGAGCTCTGTAACGTTCTTTAAGCTGAGAGACAACAATAACAAATAGTTATTTGCTTGTACTTTAAAAGACCTAGATACAAGATTCACCTAGAATGGGCTATGTGAAAATAGTCATCTTTGCAAATAATAGAGACCACATAATTTTTTTCTGCAGAGGGACCTCTGCAGAAGGCTGGTATAGATTAAAAAAACTAAATTGTTTATTTCAATTGGCTAGGATAGATATCATATAACTAGTCCATGGTTATAAAATGTTCAACACATGGAAACTTATTCATTTTTTTTGTTTTTGTTTTTGTTTTTTTGGGTCACACCCTGCAATGGTCAAGGATTACTCCTGTCTCCACACTCAGGAATTACTGCTGTTAGTGTTTAGGGGCCCATATAGATGCCGGATATTGAACCCAGGTTGGCTGCATATAAGGCAAATGCACTATCACTCTGGCCCTGTTTATTTTTCTTTTATCCAAACAAAACCTGTGCTTGGCTTCTTAGAGCAGCTTTATTCATAATTGGAAAACCTTGGAGGCAAGTGAGATAACCTTCTGTAGGAGGACAGATACGTTGTGGTATATCCATAGTTTAATGCTAAAGTTAATTACCGATCAAATCATGGAAAGCTATAGAACAGTTTCAAATGCATTTTGCTTAGTAAAGTAAGCTAATATGAAAAGGCTACATATTTTATGGTTATAGGACATTCTGGAGAAGGCAAAATTATGAAGATACTGAGAAAGTCGGTAGTTTCAAGTATTTCCTGAGAGATGTACAGTATTATATATTTGGCAATATTCTTGCAACAACTTAAAGTATATGTCCTAATGGATACTCCCTATAGTATATGCCCTATTATCCTATGATTGATAAAACTGTTATTATTTTGAATGCCTGATGATGCTTCGATAAAATTGTTCAAGAGGAGATGGCTCCAGAAGCCGGAGCAGAGGGGGAGCAGGAGAATGCATGAGAGGGGTAGGGGAGATAAAGCAGGAGGCAAAGGAGCAGAGACATTTCTGGTTCTCATGCCCAGATCTCACTCCTAATGCATCAACACTCATAAAAACCTGCATAATGTCCAGATACTCAGTAGGCTTATCTGAAAAATGGGCACAGTAAGAGTACTTACCTCATAAGGATTGTGATGAAGATCAAATGAAATAATGTATGTAAATCACCTGTCATTTACTGGGTGCTCAATAAATGATCGTTACTTTGATTACCCTTTCAAGGTGAAACAATTTTCAGCCAAAGCATTAATATCAGTGATTCCTTTTTTTTTTTTTTTTTTGATGAACCAATCTGCATCTGATTAACTCTTTGTAAGTATCTCTGGGGTAGAATTGTAATGTGTCCTTCACTTTCTCTCACAAGGAAGATTTGGCTGGAATTCTATGCTTAGGAAATTAATGGCCGCTGTGAATCCATTTGCATAAGTACTTGTGCTGTGACAGCGACATTAAAGAATGCATCCTGATCTGGTCCGTCGGCAGAGAAATAGAACTGCCAGGATGAAAACATACTTTGGGTCTGATGATTAGTTTTACTTGTGAACTTGCCCCCAGAAGCCTGTCCTGTTTTGCTGAGATGAGTGTGAAAGATTCTACCAGCCGAAGTGAAAGGGGAAGAAGAGCACCTTAAGAAAATCCAATTGTGTGGTGATCAGAGATAAGGTAAGACAGAGAAAGAATCAGTGTTCTAATAATTATTGTAAATGGTAGCATCATTAGAACTGAGCATTGAATGTAGGCAAAGGGATATACATGATAACCTCTAAATGTACATATTGCAAGCCACAATGTGGAAGGAGGAGGGAGGGCGGGGGAGGAGGATGACCAGGAGGAGGAGGAGAAGAAGAAGAATAGGAGGATGAGGGAAGAGGAGGGAAGAGGAGGACGAGTGGGGAGGGAATCAGGGGTCATTGGTGTTAGGAAGGGTGTGCTGGTGGAGGTATGGGTGCTGGAACACTGTATGACTGAAACCCAATCATGAGGAGCTTTGTAATTGTGTCTCACGGTGATATAATAAAATTTTTAAAAAGGAAAGTCAATTGCTAAATGAAAGACATTCAGACTGGGAAGAGAAGGCAAAAATTCAGCCTGTTGGGGACGGAAAGATGGTACAGGACATGAGGCCTTGCACGTGGTCAAACCTTGTCTGGATCTTTGACACGGCATAGTGTCCCCCCAAGCACTGCCAGGAGGTACCACTGAACACAAGATTCAGGACTGACGAACACTTGAGCACTCCAGGTGTAGCCCTTCCCCAAAAATTGAAATCCTGCCTGCAATGCCCATTCTGCACACTGACTCTAATTTTTCATCCCAGTGGCCTTGACTTCTGTTGGCTGACATCAAGTGAGGGACATGAACCTTTTAAAGCCTCCCAACCAGTTGTCCTGGATCAAACACAGCACACTGGGAACCTTAGATGTATCTCCAGTTCACATGTCATTGTTTCTATATGGGGCAAAGATCAGACCTAGACCAAAAGATCAAACCAAGACTAGCCCTCAAGCTAACCCAACCCTAGAGGTACTGAAGTAGGAAATCCAGAACAGACCTACATCTCAGAACTGAAGCCACTTCTCTTTATTACATTCTCACTGTGATCTGGTAAATTTCTACTTCCCTGGGCCTGTCAATATAAAATGCAATGAGGAAGAGTTGTCTCATTAGGAAGAAGTACAAGGTTTAAATGAGAGAGTCCCTTTTGGATGCATACCTGATATTAGTAACTGGTAGTTATCATGCAGATTACTAGTCAAGCTGTGTTAAGGTAAAATGAATGCTTTCAATGTGTTTTCTTACTCAGGGATCTGGCTATAACATGGTATCTACTCAAGTGTTTTCTGCCTTCAAAATTTAAGTCAACACGACTAGTAAGGTCTGCAGTGTTCACTCGGAAGCAGCATGCCTACAAGGCGACAAATCCTAAAGATACTCCCTCCTCCCGCACTTAAAATGGTCTATGGCTGTGGTTGTCTACATTTGGGGGGAGGGGGCAGCACACCTAGCAGTGCTAGAGGTTTACTCCCTGTCTCTGTGCACAAGGATCACCCTGGCAGTCTCAGGGGAATATCTGGGATGCTGAAGATTGAACTGGGATCTACTGTGTAAGCGCAAACACCCTACATCCTGTATTGTCGGCAAAAAAATAATCTCGCTGGTGCTAAGATGGAAATAGTTCTTTTTTCAGTAAACAAAGAGCCAGTAACAAATTGAAGGTGTATACTAAATTTTGGTTTCGAACAAAGTAAATGCAGAAATGTTGGTGAATATGTACTATGTCCTACACTGCTCACAGAATACTGAGAAACAGTTTGGAGAAAAACTGAGTATCACCTACTAAAATGTAAAAAGAGAGTTACACTTGGACCGGGCAATGACACTTTGGAGCATCTGCTCCACTGATATAAAAGCATTGGAAATGGAAGGAATGCTAGCAAAGGGAAGGCTTAGCTGAGAGAACTGTGGATCCAAAACCACAGCCTTTTAACAGAAATGAGGTGGTTTCCATGGTTATTGTTAAGTGAGTATAGAAAGACACGGTAGTATTTGTACTAGACTACCACTGTTTTAAAATAAACTGCCCAAAAACATCCTCTTTTCTGGGAGCAACATACATGTTCTATATAATTAAGCAAGCCCAGCACTCAGAAGACATGAAAAGATACATAGCAGGCTGTTTACTGTGTTATCTGGGAGGGGGCAAAAGGCTGTGCATTTTGAAAACAGAGGGGTCCACAGTAAAGACTAGTATCTTATAGTTTCATTGAAATAGAACTGTGTGTGCATGCGTGACACAGGTATCACATGCATGTGTCAGGAAAGAAGTCGGGAAAGCATAGTTATCCAGATGGTTACTGGTAGCTAGCTCAAAGGGAGTGACATGAAGAAAGAAATATTCATTTATGTGTTTATGCATTTCTTTATTCATTGACTT